>APFE030296268.1:0-33430 GCA_000404065.3 Pinus taeda
TGGTAGAGGAGGTTATGTATTATGCATGCATTCCGCAAATAGTGTATAATCAGGATAATCTCTATGAATAAGTGTTATATTATTCAAATTTCTACATGTTTATGACTTCAATTTAACAAAGAGAGGAACTCTTCACTTCAAGAAGATAGAGATTCTAAAGAGGCTTTTACCAAAAGAAACAATGTTGAGACGAGAGTTTATTAAAATTAGTCGTAGATCCAGAAGAATTTTGAAACCTGAAATGGTGGGCATGCATGTGGACTCAGATGGGGCACTAGTTGATGAAAGAGAAGAATATGGAACATATTCATCTGCATCCAATCATTTATCTGAAGATGTGAATTCTAATGGTGTGCAAGAAAATATGAGTGGTTTTGAATAATTGTCTAAGATAGTTTATATAATTGATGTTTGCAACGTATCTTGAAATAAAAAATTTGATTTCCATATGGTGTTAAATGAAGTTATGAGTCATTTTTATGTTTGTTGGATTATATGTTTTAATTATGATATTTTTTATTGTTTAGAATATCTACAATGCAACAATAACTTAGAGATATAATTTATGTTTCATTCAAGCTACAAGTATTGACATTTTGATTAATTTAGTCATGTAATTTGTTCATAATGTTATGGTTTAAATGTGTTGAAAACTTAGAGCTTTTTAATTTTATGGTTGAAAATTTTCCATTTTTTTTTTTAATGTTATGGTTGAAAACAATTAGAATTTTAGCGATCTTTAGTGTCATTTTATTATATGTTTAACAACATGGATGAAAACCGATGGAATTTTAATGTGTTTCAAATTTCATTATTTTATCTTTATTATCATTACTAAAAAATGTTGAAATTATACATGAGAGAGAAAACTGTTATTCTACCAAAAACATTAGTGTTTTTTTCCTGAAAAAAACAATGGTTTTTTGCACAAAAAAAAATGGTTTTACTTCCATTTATTAAATAAGTTGAAGATTAACCCTAAAAAAAACATCGTTCCAGTATACACACTTTTTATTTTTAGCATTGTTTTTCATGTTTTTTTTTTATGGTTTTTTGGCTGAAGTTCTCGTTTTGAGTTTATAGTTCCCGTTTCAAAGTTTACGTTGTTTATCCCCTTGTACAATCATATTTATGCAGAGGTTGAAAACCAATGGAATATGCTATACATTCCATTGCATACCTTATCATATGTTCTGACACCTAAATACTATCATCCATCATGGCTTTCAACACCAACACCTCAGGGGGGAGCAGGAGAAAACCACACCTAGATCTAGAGGTTCTAGAGGCTTAAATGAGAGAATTGGATAAATTAGTCCCTTCAAATGAGGAGGATTCTGCCATGGTACATAAATAGCTGAGAAACTATACACTTAGCACTAGTCAATTAGAGATCAAGAGACTTTTTCTTGTCTTGAATGGTGGAGCATGCATGGAGGTGCTACTCCACTTCTACATACTTTGGCATTGCGGGCGATATCACAGGTTGTAAACACTTCTTCTGCAGAGGGGTGTTGGAGCCCTTATTATTTCATCCAAAGTGTTAAAAGGAACAAGTTGATTTTATACCGAGCATAGAGCTTGGTTTATGTTCAGTACAACTTGTGATTATTGTCCCATTACTATGATGATGTGAAGACTAATAAATACCTTAAGGTTTGGGACAGAAATCCATAGGAGCCCAATTTTGAGGATGGAGTGTTGTGATTAGAGAAATTAGAGTATGCTCTTATCCAAGATGATGATGATCGAGTTGAAATGCCACCCCCATCTGGTACCTTGGTTCCCAGGTTCCATGCTTCAAAACCAACAACGGGGGCTTCATCTTCATTGGTTTCAATGCCACAACTTCCACATGCACCATCTTCTTCATTGCCACCACATGGAGGCCCAATGCCACATACTATCCTTGGTGGAAGGAGGAGAGATTAGTAGATATATTCACAATTTACTACTTTTTTCATAGATTAGACTTGTAGGCTTGTTGTGAATTTAAACTTTTTTGTCTTATGCTTCCTAGGTTAGTGTGTACTTTAGTCTTGGTGGTGTCTAAGTGGCCTATTTTATAAACATTATTATTTGAATTTTGTACATGACTAATGTTGACAGTTGCTCACTTGCTAGATAAGTTACTTGAATGGGATTTTATGATTTATCTTCTAAATGTTTTATGTTTTATGTGTTATAATATGCTTAAAATTTCATGTATGTTTATAATTTCTAGAATCTAGATGATTGATGCTCGAATAATTATTCATTGATGTACAATGGAATCATGGATGCCATATCTATCTTGATTTATGTGGAAATATGCATGTTTTCATCTCTTCTACAACTAATTTTGTATTTGGGATGTTTTCTTTTAATATATATATGTATATATCTATATGTATACATATATAGTAGATACTTCACTTCCTACATTTTTGGGAAATGACACTTCCATGAACCCGCTTCCAAAAAAAATCCCCATTTCATCCCTGCTTCATGCAACGCTGGTCAAAATCCCCATTTCTTTTTCATCCCACACCATCTTGTGTGCATATAGGTCAACCTATCTTAGGATCTGAAAGAATAAATTTTCAGCAAAGTTAGCTCTAATCTCATTGAGCACCCTATTAGTATATTAATATTTTGAGTACTTGGTTCCATTGTCAAATCCTCAACCATAGGATTAGGGATTTCCCATTATTTTACAAGGTTGTATCCTTGAATATGTATTTGGCTACTCTATCTACTTAGGCCCAAAATTTTTGACCTTGATCAATTGTGGTGGATGGGTTTAGGTGATAAAAGGGCAATAATTGAAAATTTAGTTTCGAAAGGTACAACTAAGAGCAAGGTCCAATTCTATGTTGGGGCTTTCAACACTTCCACTGCCATGAAAGTCAACGAAGAAAGAGATAGTGTTTATTGCACATATAATGTTGACCCCTCTTACATTTGTACGAACATTGGGTTGACAATTAAAGTTGAGAACCTTAGATTTGCAGTGTTGTTGTTGCAATACTGAGAGCCATCATCAGCTACGGAAAATCTGTTGTAGCTATGGAAATTGTAGTAGTAGTTTGTTTGATGGTTGTAACAACCTGTTTAGAGGCACTTTGGCATGAAGATTGCAAGAAAATGGAGTTGATATTATATATATATATTATTATATATAATATATATATTATATATATATATATATATATATTGAGACATGGGGTTTAAAAAAATGCAAATTTGAGAGATATTTGAGCAAGTTTTGAAAGAAGATTTTTACATTTTACCATTGTGCACAAATAAATCTAGGATTCAACATTTTTGCACAACGACCTCTTTTCTTTGTCGAAATGAGATTTTGAAGTCATTTTATCGTAAAATAGGTAAAAATACAATGTTTCTCTTTTGAAGCACCCAGTTTGGATTTAAAATGAGTTCATGGTGTATATTTTTGTGCAACATCGGATAGTGTGAAAGTTATTTTCAAAATCTTCAGTTGTTCAAGATTCATTCTCAAAAGCTAGAGTTCACAAATTAGAAGATGCTTATAGCTCTTACTTTAACATTTTGAGCTCATAAAAAACCATCTTCGGATCTCCTTTAGACAATCTTCAATGTGCTTTATTTTTGGCCCAAGCATCCAAGCATCATGTACCTTGCTCATCATCTTCAAATCATCATGATAGTAGAAAAAAACAAGATAATTTCAAGTATTTCAATATTCTTGCTTCAACAATAGGGATTTGTTTGAGATGACATGGCAACGTTGTGGGTCTCCAACCAAAGTTTGTTTAAACAAAATGTTTCCTTTAGCTTCAACAAAAAGAAAGGTGACGGCTACAGTTAAACCACGGGTAGTGACTTCTAAACTATGTTTGCAGTGGGAATTATGGAATGTGTAAAGAATTTCGAAAAATAAAAATTATTGATATACATTTACCTTACGGTCTATCCTATCCTTTTCCTATATCATTACCCTCATTCCATAAACTATCATAATTATATATACATGTTGAAATCATATGCATTATAAAAATTTCCAAAGCCATGTCATACTTACTAAATTTTGTCCTCTTTTGTTCATTGTGACTAAAAGTTGAATTCAAGGATCACTCATCTCCTTAACATTTGCAAATTAAGAATGGGACCAGTTGTCAAGTGCAAAGTTTATAGAAGGATACCTGAAATGCCAAAGGAGATTAAGAAAAGTAATATGGTTGTTATTTCTGCAGAATTTGCAGGGCTATGACAAAATGATAAAGAGGTAATTGAATTTGAAGAATCAAAAGAAGAATAGTAGGGAAACATTCAAACCATAGAAACTCAAAGGAATTTCAACAAAAGGCCCAAGACAAGATTATCTTTGAAATCAATGGCTAAGAAACAAGATCAATGCACTCAAACATCAGGAACAACCTTCATCATTAAGCTTGGTTGCATTAATTGGTTTTTAGAAAATTTTTAAAAGCTTAGGGTAAACAAATTTTGAAGGTTTCATGAGAGCAGTTAAATTTTGGAGAAACATAACGTAATTTGCCTGCATGAGGAAATGTTGGGTCCTCGATTTATACTCTTTTTTTCACTCCTTTATTCAAAATTCCCTCCAAAACCTATGCTTATAAATATCTTATACTCCATTACTACCTCTTTTTCTATGATTATCCCTTTAGGTATAGGGCTTTTATATCAAAGGAAATCAAAGGTAAAATTGTCCATTCTAACATGTTTTCATTTTTCCTTATGCACACTAGTTTAATTAGCTTTTTCTGACTCTGTAGCCACTAAGACATTCTACAACTAAATCCAAGTTATACAAGGTTACACATGCTACGTGCTAGGATCTTAATTTGGATAAGATAGAAAATAATAACTTTAAGCCCATCCACCTATCAACTCAAGCCAAGAGTCCTCCAGGTTAGTGCAAAAGTAAAGTCAACCTGGTCAAATGTGTACATGTGATGGAATTACACAAGTTGGATCTTCATCAAATTTTCATACGATAGCATAAAAATTCATGCATGATATAAATTCTATCACATGCCACGAATTATTTATATTTGAATTTGAATGGATGCATGAATTTTTTAGATTTGAAGTTGAATGGATGCATGCTTTATTTGTAAAATGCTTTTTTGAAACCTGTGTCAGAATAGAGAGGTAGTTTTGTGGGGTTCATTGCCAACAAATGAAGGAGAATATCAAAAATCTATCACATGGGTTTTTGAAGAACAAGCCCATTTAGGATCCATGCAGGTGGTTTCTCCAAATTATGAAGGATCAAAGAGATATATTCAATTCTTTGAACCATATTTTCCCTGAATTCATGTCCTCCTCATTTTTTAAAGATCCCAAATTGTATTTTATGTTAAAGCTTTAATCCTAAAGAATGTTGAATTGTTGAAACCTACTCTCACACCCTACGCATAAATAGTCATTCAATTAATAGAATATTATTATGAAGTGGGAGGATCGATAGAATGAGAGGAATGAGCTGCTGATTTGTTTTGTAATTCGAATTTTTAATCCCTGTCCCAAGGGGTGATGTTTTTTCACAAGTTTTCATAGTATAGTTTTTTGTTTTTTTTGGTAGTTAATTTACATACTCTATTAATTTTGAGCATTAGAATAGATACTCCATTTTCATTCTGGTTTTCCAATCAAGAGCTTTTAGATTTGGATTAGTTAAGTGATCACTTAGGTTTTATTTGCAATGTGAATTTCAATTTCAAACAATGTAGATTTAATCATTTCCCGTGTGTCAATATGATGTAGATTGATCATACATAACTTCTAATTGAATAGAAGACAAATATTTAAAAACTTCAAACTATTATATTAAAAATATTTTTAAGAGAGTTTGTTGTTAAAAATCAGTTACATTTCTACATGGAAAAGAGGGTCTATAAATGTTTCAGAACCATGATCATATTGAGTTAGATTAGATTTAATGACTTTTATATAATATAATTTCATTTAAATGTAAATTTACATTCAATAAAATAGAAGCTAAGTCCTTGCATATATTTTTCTTTACACTTCATAAGTTTACAAATTCAGATTGATAAGATAAAATGTTTATGTTTCTGCAAGTTTGCATTGAAGAGAGTTTGGAGTCTTGCATGAAAAAAAAAAGTATATTCAATGTTCCAGGCTAAGTATCACATCCCATCATTAGGTGATTCACGGAAAAATATTAAATTGATTTCATTGATCAAATATGTAAATAAATAGTAATTAATTAATTCGCTGATAGATGTATATATTTCAACCTCGGGGGAATGCCAATCATAGGAATTTCATTTTTTTTTATCAAGGGCCAGGATTGATTGTTCTCATAATATTCTTCGTCTAATAACTTAATCTACGATTGCGATGAGAGGGAGTACAAAGAGTAGTGGTAACGTGGTGGTGGAGTTCGGTTTATCCTTCTAAAACTTTGTCTGAAAGTGAAGCGTCTGCATTGTGGTGATCATGGCATTTAAAGAGTGAACACCATGTTACAAATTGAAAACCCAATCCATGTTACAGTTGATAAAACATTTCAATACCCAAGACAAGAAAGTCGTTTAAAAGATTAAAGACAACAATGTTGTTTGGTATTGATCAACTCATTTTCATTATATTGATCAACTAGTTGTGTATTGTTCAACTCAGATTGTTTGGATTTCTAAATCAAGCGAAGGGACACATTCTTCTACAACGATGTCCGTGTTTGCATCATATTTCATGATGAGATATATCCAAAATGACCAGGCCACTACGTACATACATACAACAATATGATGGTAAAATGTTTCTAGTCCATCCATATTTGTACACAGTGTTTGAGGTGTCTTCCTAATATGAGGTGGATTTCACGGTGAGCAATGTAAATGTAAAAAAGGTATCGAACATTCAAGTCGCAAACAAATTTAAGTTTTATTTCAAGTCTTTGCAGTCAAAAACACTTATTTTGTGATAAGCTTCGTTGATTCTACTTATATTTATATTTATTTTTTTGCTTGCAATAAGATCAATAAAGAAAGTGGGGTTGTCTCTACTCATTATATTGATAACATAAAGCTGGTTTCGAAATTAGTAGACGTATGAATTATATAGTTGATCATTCCACTCTTATGCTTTCAGTGATTGGATCTAAAAACACCTCGACGATCCTCTCGAATGTCCAGATGATCTTCTAACAAAATTTGTGGCAGTTTGTCTCCTACTGAGTAAGAGAACACAAAGCTGTATGTTTTGATATAGATTTTTTTGTGAATTGTTTTGAAGATTTAGCTATGTTTCTCATCTTATGTCATGTAAAAAAAATAAAAAGAATTAAGGTTTGTTAAACGAATATCGAATTCAGTAACCCAATTCTTTGGGAGATTGCATGTTTATTAGAAATTACGAGCATCGGAGTGAAATTAAAGTTCTTTCTTTGTAATTGGAACTTAGAAGTTTCAAAGAAGCAGTGTAAAGAGGGTGTGAAGAAGAGATTGCAAAATACAAAGTGCAAAGGAGGAAAGTAGGCAAATTTTGTTAAAAGTTTGTAGATCGGTAATAATATATTCGCATGGAGGTGAGGTCAAATTTGTTGGAAATTAATTCCAACTGCAAACAATGAACAACTGGATAGAAATCTGATTTCCCATAAATGTTCCAGCCTGTTCAATGCCGCAAAGTCACTGCTGATATCTTGCACATTGATGTGCATTAAATTCATAGAATCTGATCTTCAGAAGTTATCTGGAAGCCGCAAAAATCTTCTGATATTTTTGCACTTTAAATCAGCATTAAATGTGCAGAAATTAATTCCCCTGCAACCGACTTATTTCCACCGAGAAAATCATCACCGCCTCTTCTGCAATAAATACAAAGATAAACATCAGAAGATATTTTGTTTAGTTTATTATTAAACTCAGATATTTGTTTTGTTATATATACATCAAGCAGTGGTGAGATCAGGCAGATTAACCAAGCAGAAAAGAACAGCAGTTCTGTTTCTCTGAGTGTGTGGCAACAACGTTAATCTCTCTGCAATACAGCACAGCAGTGCTGAAATGTAATTTCTGTGTTTTTGAGAAAGAATGTGCAGCAGCATAGCTCACATGAATGAAGCTCTATGCACAACAGTGCTGAGATAGAGTTGTTGTAATACAGCGCTGAGACAGAGTGCCTAGACAGCAGTGCAGACACAACAGTGTCAATTTGTAAGTATACACAGATTGAAGTGCCTCTGAAGCAGGCATGTTGAAATCCCTCTGTTAAGAGGTAGATGTTATTTGTGTGGAACAGAAGCGTTCCTTGGTGAATCCCTTTGTTAAGAGGAAGATGCTCTTAAGCATAGATTTGTGGAACTGAAGTGTTTCTGCTGTTATCCCTCTGTTAAGAGGAAGACGAATTTGTATAAGCTGTTTTAGTGTTTAAGAAATACAAGTTTATTGTTTTGCTGATCTTTAGTTGCTATTACACCAAGCGTCAATTGTCTCATTGTAAATTCATAAGTGATTTTGACGGCCAACTTCTTAAAGTGACTTAGCGTCAAAATCGTGTTGCTGCAACACCAGTTACATCAACACAGTTTTCTGTTTTTCTGTGTTAATAGAAACAGAGTATTTTTCCTATTGCTGCAACACCAGAATCCTGTTGCTGCAACACCAAGTCCAAAAAACGAAATTTTCAGTTTTTTGTGTAGAAACAGAGCAGTTTTGTGTTGTTTGTTTGTTAAGGAATTTAGCAGAAAATTCCATCATATCAGAGTGTTGTTCTCTGGTCTTTTGTGTTATGGAAATCACCATAAAATTCCAACATGGTATCAGAGCTAGTCTAGGCACTCAGTGAGTCAAAAACAGAGTTTGTTTTTCACTGTAGGAGCTGTAAGAAGTTTAAAGAGCAGATTTTTCAGCAGAGAAAGTTTTTGCTTGTTTTTAATTTTACAGTCAATATCTCTTCTTTACCTATACAGAGTTAAGATGGCAGATCCTGGAACAGGTTTGACAAATTCCCAACTGCCACAGTTCAATGGGAAAAATCACAATGATTGGTCCATAAAAATGAAAGCATTGTTTGCTTCTCAAGGAATATGGGAGCTGGTTGAAACTGGCTATGCTGAACCTGCAGATGTAACAACACTAGCTGCTTTGACAACAACAGAAAGAGACCAGTTGAAGAGCTATAAGAATAAGGATGCTTTGGCCCTCTACTTCTTGTATCGAGCAGTGGATGAGAGTGTGTTTCCAAGGATAGCAGCAGCTAAGACATCCAAAGAAGCATGGGAAGCTCTCAAGGCAGCCTATCAAGGCATGGAGAAAGTAAAGACAGTAAAACCTCAGTTCATTGAGGAGGAATCTTATGATGAAAGCTTAGAGAAAACAGTGAATGATAAAAACTGTTTGTCTCGTGATGAAGATGTTGAGGAGATGGCTGAAATGCATCCCCAAACAACAGCGCCAACACAAGGGCAGCAAGTCGCGCCCTTGAGGAGAAGTGAATGTGCTTCTCCAAGCACACCACAAGAAGCAACAAATGAAGGTACAAATTCTTTGTTTGTTTTATCTAGTCATGTTGATGACTCTGTTCATTTCAAAAATGCAGTTGAAGATAGGAAATGGACAAAACCCATGAATGGGAGAAAGGAATTGAAGTTCCTTGAAGATATGTTTAAAGAATATGGAGTTCGATATGTAGCTCTTGCCAAGATGGCTGAGATGGGCTTTATTGCCAACACCCTTGTCAATATGACAGAGGAAGAGATTGAAGATTTGATGAAGACCCTGGTAGAACTCTATCAGATGGATCTTCCTATAGGGAAGAGATATGAAATTACATCTGCCATGAGAGCAGAGAAGGAGCAAGTTGCTGATATTCTGACCAAACCATTGGATCAGAAAAGTTTCGAATTTTTGATGAAGTGTTTGGGTATGACTAATAACCCAGCAGTTGAAATTAAGGGGGAGTGTTGGAAATTAATTCCGACTACAAACAATGAACAACTGGATAGAAATCTGATTTCCCGTAAATGTTCCAGCCTGTTCGATGCCGCAAAGTCACTGCTGATATCTTGCACATTGATGTGCATTAAATTCATAGAATCTGATCTTCAGCAGTTATCTGGAAGCCGCAAAAATCTTCTGATATTTTTGCACTTTAAATCAACATTAAATGTGCAGAAATTAATTCCCCTGCAACCGACTTATTTCCACCGAGAAAATCATCACCGCCTCTTCTGCAATAAATACAAAGATAAACATCAGCAGATATTTTGTTTAGTTTATTATTAAACTCAGATATTTGTTTTGTTATATATACATCAAGCAGCAGTGAGATTAGGTAGATTAACCAAGCAGAAAAGAACAATAGTTCTGTTTCTCTGAGTGTGTGGCAACAACGTTAATCTCTCTGCAATACAACACAGCAGTGCTGAAATGTAATTTCTGTGTTTTTGAGAAAGAATGTGCAGCAGCATAGCTCACATGAATGAATCTCTATGCATAGCAGTGCTGAGATAGAGTTGCTGTAATACAGTGCTGAGACAGAGTGCCTAGACAGCAGTGCAGACACAATAGTGTCAATTTGTAAGTATACACAGATTGAAGTGCCTCTGAAGCAAGCATGTTGAAATCCCTCTGTTAAGAGGTAGATGTTATTTGTGTGGAACAGAAGCGTTCCTTGGTGAATCCCTTTGTTAAGAGGAAGATGCTCTTAAGCATAGATTTGTGGAACTGAAGTGTTTCTGCTGTTATCCCTCTGTTAAGAGGAAGACGAATTTGTATCAGCTGTTTTAGTGTTTAAGAAATACAAGTTTATTGTTTTGCTGATCTTTAGTTACTGTTACACTATGCGTCAATTGTCTCACTGTAAATTCATAAGTGATTTTGACGGCCAACTTCTTAAAGTGACTTAGCGTCAAAATCGTGTTGCTGCAACACCAGTTACAGCAACACAGTTTTCTGTTTTTTCTGTGTTAACAGAAACAGAGTATTTTTCCTGTTGCTGCAACACCAAGTCCAGAAAACGAAATTTTCAGTTTTCTGTGCAGAAACAGAGCAGTTTTGTGTTGTTTGTTTGTTAAGGAATTTAGCAGAAAATTCCATCATATCAGAGTGTTGTTCTCTGGTCTTTTGTGTTATGGAAATCACCATAAAATTCCAACAAAATTATTGGACGTCAGGGAACATTTAATTGAAATTTGGGAAATTGCAATTTGCGACTTATTTTATAAAAAAACAAAAGGAAAGTAAAAGAAAATGATTGTTGGAATGGAAATCGATAAAAACAATACTGTATCTGGCAAAACAAAAGGAAAGTAAAAGAAAATGATTGTTGGAATGGAAATCGATAAAAACAATACTATATCCGTAGCCAGAGCTGAAGTCAGTCGGGTAGTCGAAAGTCGGGATTGTATTGTATACAAGTTAGTTGAAGGGGTGATCCTGACCTCGACCTACAACATAGTCCACGTAGGGCAGATGTCAAGAGTGGGAAGATCGAACAAAAGGAAAGTAAAATAAAATGATCGTTGGCAGGGAAATTGATAAAAATAATATTATATTCATAGTGAGAGTTGAAGTAAGTTGGGTATTTGGAAGTTGGGATGGTATTGCATCCAAGTTATTTGAAGGGGGGAACCCGACCCTGACAATCAACGTAGTCAATGTAGTCGTAATATCTCGCTCTCTCTCTCTCTCTATATATATATATTCGGTAATGTTATTTTCCAAGTATTGTTAGTTTATATATATATATATATATAGATATAGATATATATATATATATATATATATATATATATATATATATATATATATATATATAATATATATATATATATATATATATATATATAAAAGTGTTTATGAAGGATATTTTTAGCATGTTTACTATGATAATTTGCATGTTTAATAAGATAAGTAAGGATTTTATCCTTTGCAACATAATATACAATAGTTGAATTGCTTTCAAGAAAGTTATTGATTTTCTCATGGATCCAAGTATTTGGAAGTTTCTTCCGATTGATATTGTTGAGCTTATATTTCATTGGCTTCCTTTTTTAGTGCTGATAAAATTTTGGTTGATTTGTAAAGAATGAAATATTCTATTGGAAAACTCTATTTTTTTCGTTGCTTGCAATCAATGTGCCCGCAAAGAAATCGGATTTATTTCTTTACCAGTTAGTATCAAGAATAATTACTTTGTTATATATCACCTTAATGAAAAAAGACACATATCTCTGTTTCTTTTTCCTTTTCTACACTCTGGATATATAATTCAATGTATAGTTGGATCGATAATTGTGTCCAGTGCGCCTAGAATTTCTTTGCATTCTAAGAATTATTTCATAGTAAACCCTTTTACAAAGACCTTTAGAAATATTGGACCTATTACTATTGGAGAGTAGGGATTCTTCTCTTTGTTATAGAAGTTTATTCCGTGGAAATATGATTGGGTTATGTTGAAACAAGTGTGAACAATCATGGAATCACATTTTTTCATTTGCACAAGTGTAGACATGGTTTGGAAGATGCAACCTCCTTTTGGTGGTGTAACACCCCCAAACGATACTATCTTTCACAAAGGAATTTTATTTTTGGCTATATTTAGACAAATATTATGATGATTACCCTTCTTATGGTTACACTATCTATTGGTTGGATCTTATAAGAAACAAGTGGGGTTTTTCATTTGTTTCTACCTCTGACATACAATGTATATCATTAGGATTGTTCAAAAACTAACAATATTGTCTTGTAAACAATGGCTCTACGTTTGTTTGGTCACTTGAAGAGATAGAAATTTTTGAATTTGGCCAAGCTTCAAATGGATGAAGCTTAGAATATTTTGAATATGACTAGGAGTTTAGATGGAGATATATTGATACTATTTCAATGGATATATATAGTAAATGCCCAGACTACCTAAATTTTCATGTAGTTGATGGAAAAGTACTTATGTTGGGTTGTATGGAAGTGAAACTAAATTTATATGATTTGGTGATTGGATTATGCACAACAACAATTGGCGATGGAGTCTCCCTCTTAGAAATATTTGAGTTACATGTACAGTCGGTTGGAGGTTTCAATGATGCCATTGAAAATGGAAATGTTTTCTCACTTCTTACAAATACAAATTCTATTGCTGATATACCACTACTGCCTGTGCATAATGATGATTCGTCCTTTGAGGCTTTAATAATTTTTTTGCTAGACATTGTTGCAGATGACATGTTTATTTAATCTTTGCAAACATATTTTGAAGATCATTGTAATATGAATTTGATTTTTTTAATAAAAACATAGTCATGCCATTTTTTCCTATTTTTGTTGGAGATTATTTATGTTGATCTACTATTTTCAATATCGAGTAATGCATTTCAATGTCAATTTTTGTTATGTACGTGTGGATTGTATAGAGTCTTTTGTTATTGCTTATATGAAACTATGCAAATGATGGTTCTTTTTGTATTGCAGTATTTGAAATATTGTTTATATATGTGTACATCTTTGTAATATGGAAGATTGATTGTTAGTATTTAAACTTATTTAGTATTTAAATTTAGTTGATCTATAAAGTGAGTGAGCATACAAACTTGAAATTTTTGAAGATGTAACATGAGAGTCAAGATTGAAAATCAAAATTACAAAAGAATTGAAATTTGTTGTAGAAATGTTAAGTGAAGGAAGAAGAAAGCGTACTTTGAAAAGAGCTTAGTCTCCTAATTCAAATGAATTAAAACAATTCAGCTTTCTATAAGAAATATCAAATTTACTAGTCGAATTGTCTATGAGAGTGCATGTTTACCATAAATTAGAAGCCTTACAGTGAAATTTCAGAGAGAAGTTTCAAACAGACAATGTAAACAGGGTGTGAAGAAAAAAATTACAAAATAGAAATAAAAAAGTAGGAAACTTGCTAAATTTTGTTTAGCAACAATAAATTCACATTAAAAGTCTTAACTTTTCATTAAAGTGATGATATGTTTCAACCACTTGCATGTAAAAATCAAGGTGAGGTTGGATGATCGGAGTTCAAAGAGGGTTTTATTGTAACATAACGGATTGCAATTTGGTATTTAATTTATAAAAAAGGAAAAAAATGTAAAATAAAATTATGGTTGACACACAAACCAATAAATAAAAAATTGTATTCGTAGTCGCAATGGAAGCCAATTGGGTATTTAGAAGTTGGCATGGTGTTAAATTCAAGTTTTTTCTAGTGGTGACCCTGACTCCGACATGCAACATAGTCTGGGTAAGACAGACGTCGGTAGTCGGGAGGTCAAGTGTGAAGAACGTTGTTTTATTTTGTTCAAGTATGGATCCCGACCTCGTGTAGTCAAAAGTTAGATGGTCAGGAGAAAGGGTTATGTTTTTATGAAATACATAGGTCTGACGTCTGACTTTCATATTTTGATTATATATATATATATATATTATATATATATATATATTATACATATATATATATATATATATAGATATAGATATATATATATATATATATATATATATATATATATATTATATTATATATATATATATATATTATATATATATATATTATGTATGATATATATATACATATACATATACATATACATACACATACATAACATTACATATATATATATTATATATATATATATATATATATATATATATATATATATATATATATATAATGTTATTAATTCTTTTAGATATTTTTGAAAAAAAAAAACTATTTACAAAAAGAAGCAATTTGGCATGTTTAATAAAAAAATAGTCATGTCATTACAAATTTGGACTATTTAATGAAAACTATCATTGTTTAACTATCATTATAATACGAATTTGCATTGTTTATTGAGAACATAGACATGCCAATTTTTCGTATTTTTGTTGGAAATTACTTGCATTGATCTGCTATTTTGCAAATCAAACAATGCACTTCAATGTCAAATTTTGTTATGTATCTATGAATTGTATAGAGCACTTTTCTATTTCTTATATGAAACTGTGTAAATGATGGTTCTTTTTGTATTAGAGTATTTGAAATATCGTTTATATATATGTATGTATTTGTAATATGGAAGGAAAATTGTTAGTATTTAAAGTTATTTAATATTGCAATTTACTTGATGTATAAAGTCAATGAGCATAAAGACTTGAACTTGTTGAAGATGTAACATGATATGCAAGATTGAAAATCAAAATTACAAAAGAATTGATTTTTTTTGTAGAAATGTTAAGTGAAGTAACAAGCAAGTGTACTTTGAAAAGAGCTCGGTTCCTTGGTTCATGTGAAAGAGAGAACGAATGTCACCGACAATGGTAACCGTAGAATAAGGATGCAATAAATGCACCTAGAAGAACCGTGTATCAGCAAAAGAAATGGACTTCAATAAATCATCAACATGTTGAAGTTGATAATCGTATGTAAGGGAACATGAATAGTATCATGGGAAGAAAATTTGCTTCAAATGTTCATTTACATGGATGCTGAAGATGTTGAAATTTTTGTATTGTACCAAACTTTTCTAACAATTGTGTTCTTTTGGAACATTGTGTTTACAAAAAGAGTGTTCATGCAAGCAAGAACCAAGGGTCCTCTACAAAAACGCAAGAAATGGAGTATTGGAAGATGGGCACAATGATGCCAATGAACAATTTGCAACATCGGTTTTATTTGGTGATAGAAATATGTTTAGTGACATGGTTGGAAATTTTGATCACTCTGCTGGTAATGTGGCGTGGGGCATTCTTTTCGGGAACTATATAGTGAATATCGTCATCCTTCGAAATCTATGTGCGCTAAGTCCCTTGGGACATAATAGGTGCTTGAAGTATTTTTTGTTTTGATAGGATTTAGACATCTCAATGGAATATATTAATTATTGTATGTTTTTCATATTTCATTGCTTTGTGTAGAACAATGTTCCAATAAATATTGGTCCAGAAATATGGGTAGGAGGAACACAAGCTTTGTTTTTTCCTCAAGTTCAACCTCAACCATTTAACTGTGAAACTTCATTAAATCATGAGAATGATGAACTCTTTAACTGCAATTTTAAAAAATTGGGTGTTTCACATAAATAACATTTAGTTGAAATGTTTGTTTCCCTGGATGTTGCGCATTTCCTCATTTTTCATGTTTTGCAAATATTACTGGTATTAATCGTCTTTGGTAACATTGTGTTTACATAGAGAGCGTTCATGGAAGTGGAGACCGCCAGTGCTGTAGAAATGATGGAAGAGATGGGATTATGCAAAAAAGGCACAATGATGTGATTCAACAATTTGCGGCATCTGATTTTTTGTTGTTGATAAAAGTATTCTTGTTGGATGGTTGACAATTTGCAACATTCAGTTGTGAATGTGGGAACAAGAATTTCTAGATGCAAGTCTGTAGACAATATTGTTATTGGTAGAGAATCTATGCACACACCCTCTCGCCAGACAAGATAGATGCTGCAAGTGGATTTATTTTCGTAAGATTTATACATTTGAATATATATTTTGTAATTTCTTAATGCATCTTTTATTTTATGTTTTTTGCAGAACAATATTTGAGTGAATAGTGGTGGAGAAATAAATTCACAACCAAGGCAACCTTTATCAATTGGTCACCCCAGCTTGGATGGTGAAATTTGCAAGAAATTATATGTGTTTTCTCTATTTAACTTACTGCTCACTTCAAAAAGTTAACTTGGAATTTTTTATATGTTTCATTTTAGCATATCCATGGTTTCCTATGGCTTCTAGGAGCCTCAAATATGGAAACACTAGATTGGTCGAACCCTTTGAATGTTCATGCAACAAAATGATACTTCGACAAATATGTAACAACCTGGAATCCACGTGACATCCACCGTCAAAATGTCATGGTTCCTCGAATTGTTAATGACGACCCGTGCCTTTTGAAGACCTCACAAAATTTTTCAGGCAATCCTTATGAAGATTGCGAGCAATTGGTGAATAGAGTGCAAAGACACACAAAATTTAGTGTTGATTCTTGTTTATAGAAAAAGGTATATATACTTTCATGTCGTTACGATGCTCCATGAGAGGTCTGTGATGAGTCTGCAATGTTCATAGATGAAAAAGGGAGAAATAAATATGAAGAAGGACAAAAGTTTAAATGTTCATAATGTTGATCTTTTGACAATGTGGCGAGCAAATGTTGATTGTCAATTAGTTGTTTCTCAACATGCAATTTTGAAATAAATTACAAAATATGCTTTGAAGGCAGAAAGAAGATCTGAAATTTATCATGAAATGTTGACAAGGGTTGCAAGTGCAAGTGGATCTGATGCTCATGTGTTATCTGCATATAGAAGGTTTCTTGTAGAAACACTTGTTGAACATGACATTGGAGCACAAGAAACATGCCATATGTTACTAAAGTTACCTCTTGTTGTGTATAGTTGCAATTTTTTGCCTTGAATGTTGGAAAGAAAGTATTCCAAAAACTATAGGTGCATTCCAAAGAAATTCCATGTGAGAACAATTTTGTTTAGGTTTATAAAAACTACCCTCATTTTCCGCAACATTTGTGTTTGATAGAAACAATAAGATCATGGAGTTTTTATACCAAGCGTAGGTAGGAGCCATGGAGACCATGAGATTTCCTTGATTTTATTTGTGTGTGGTCGTGGTTTTATGTTATTCTGAATGAGGAGTTAGAAGAGTTTGAAACATTTTTTTGCACTGATTTGTTTTTGTACAAGCCATTTCATGACAATGCTTCAAATATAGGACTTTCAAGTGAAACTATCATTTAGAATTGGAGGAGTCTAAGATATTGTGTGTGACATGTTGATCGAGGTCCTTTTCCAAATGAGAGTAATGAAGAGAATGTTGAGTCCCTTTTTCATGAAGATAATGTTGATCGACATTCTGAAGAGTGGAAAATTCTTTCCCAGAATATTCCTCCAAACAATGTTAACATTTTTTACCTTGAACATATTGGTAGAAGGGACTATGATATTCATTATAGCTGGAAAGAAATAATGGTGTTAGATGAAATTGTAGAATAGGTTGTTCATTTTATAAAAGATTCCCAGTCTCTGAGTGTTGTCAATGGTGACTCAATTGGGGATATGTTGGTTTGTGGGGGCCTGATCCAGGTTCAGCATTAGTTAGCCAAAAAAATCCCTACACTACTGGCCCTTTCAGCATCAGCCCACAGAGCGCAAACTGAAGTCTCACCCGAAGTAGTATGGGGGGATGCTGGAACCAAGTTTCTACACCCTTGAGATAGTTGTGATGTCAGTTTATTCCAACTATACTTGTCTTCGCGCAGGTTGCTTATCCCTCTTCTCTACCCTTCAGTACCTTCGCGATCTGTTACAATTAGCTTCTACACAGCCCTAACCAGGGGCTGACGTCCTTTCATGCTGCTAGGGTAGCAAACTGCGATATCTCCCACACTAGGCTAAGTATCCTACTTATCTTATTAATAGATCTTAGTTAGCTTCACGTAAACAGATGTTCTTACTTGCATTCACTTAACCAACATATTTACATATATTTGTGCATCATATAAGCATTAGAAGTGAAATTCATACCCAATATAACAGATGCATAACCAGGGAATAAAGACGCAGAATTTATAGAATACTTCTCTTTATTGATAATTCCATATATTTACACACTCAACTCGCCCTGCGCAATTAGGTGCAGGGGTCCATGCACTCAGCTGTGGACTTCTAGGCCTCTGCACACTCAACTGTAGAGCCTCTATCTATGCTACGACCTAAAACTTAGACTTCTACTTCAGAGCTACCTCTCATACATCATACCTTCATTCGTAATTAGTTGTCTCTAACTACTTTGAGCTTTACTCTATTTATACAATCCCATGGTCCGCGGACCATGGGTAGATCTTCTACAGCCAACATTAAATTTTCAAAATAAGGGCGGACAACCTTATGACTCTTTAAAAACTACACACTCTACGATCACAAAATGCAGAGTGTTTACATTTGTATTACAAAATTGGACCAAAATATGGGCTTTAAGCCCCAAAACTACCCTTGGGGTCTCACGCCCAACAGGCCCCCAACACAAACATCGTGACTCACCCTTGTGTCACTTTGCAGGTGCGGAGATCTTAGCGTGAAGACCTCCCAGCTCTGTTTGGATCACCGCAACTTCAGCAATGCACTAAGCGATCGCCTCCTGGACTTCTTCCACATGTTGTTTGGTGACTACTGCTGAACTGCTGCTCTAAATATTTTGCTGAGCTGCCTATAGTTTCACGAGCTTTCCTTCAATGGAGGCTGTAATTGTATAAGCCTCGTCTATCCATGGCTGTAGGCGCACTTTTAAGACTGCTTCTTTGAGCTGAGCGACATCCACCTATTCCTTGAGCGAATTTACCTGCTGCATCCGTGCAAGCTGATGCGTAAGGGAAACCATCTGCATGGTCCCTTTTACCTCGTCATACCTCTATTGGAGCTCACGTACCTCTCTCTCTAGGCGCTCTACATTCAGGTCCTTCTGCAAGGTAGTTAGGACCTCGAATGACTGTTTGAAAAGCTACATGTAATCTGCCACTGCACTGTCAACCGCCACCAATTTTGTTGTAACAACGGTGGTACATTATTCCCTGATCTTTGGTTAAGTTGAAGGTTGAGACTTCAACTGCAATTCTGCAATCTACAGGTTCAGCACCAGCTGAACCCTGGCCATCTCTGCTCAATCATCACACACCCCTATGACCAATTTGTGGACGCACACCTCAACTGGTTCCTCTGCCTGAATGGCCAACTACGGGAACATTCGATAGGCTTCCTCCACAACCTGCATTATCTGCTTATTCTGCTCTACTGCTTCATTGCACTGCGGGCCCAACTGCTCAATGTTGATGCACTACTCACTCATTACCTATAAGTGCGACTCTCCCTAGCCTGAAGTTCCGCAATGACTCCATCCTACAAGAGATAAAGCGTCTCTCAGGGTAGCATGGCCATATTTAATCCTACCCCTTTGAGACTGCTAATCGCAGACCTGTCAGCCTCATTCTCTGTAGTGAGTGCTCCATCTAGTAGCACTATCGTGTTGGTCACCTGTGTGCGCAACATATCCTCAGTAGCTGAAGTGCCAATAATGAGGCTGGTGGACACCGTGCCAACGTATGGAGTGCAAACCTGCAACTCCTGTAGTTTTATTTGAAGAGCCCCCAATAAGAGTTGTTGATGTTCTTCAAATTGTTGGAGGACCTTCGCGATGACATCCCTCACCATTTCTTTGATGTCATGCAAATCCCACTCAGTGGGGGTGATTGGGTCGAAGGATGTCTTAGATGCCTTTGTTTTCTTTCGGGGTACTTCCTTCTCTCGCTGTCGCAGATGCTTGAGTTGGGTGGACATTGTCTGCAAGTCGGCGCCACCTTGTTCTATCTCTATCTCTGGTTCAGTTCCGAGCGAAGGTGACTTCTGTCCCTCGCGCCCTTCTTCTCTTGTTTTATGCTATTTTTCGGCCAGTTTCGCAACATTGCGCACTACCTAGGCCTTAGCCACGACTTCCTCTTTCCTATGCTTTTCCACCAGTTGTGCCATTCAAAGCTTTGACTCTTCATTCTTATGTTGTGCGGTGGACTTGTTCGTTTCCACCACGGAGCTAGCTAGAGCACGCCACTTCGGTGGCCAAGACTCAAGGACTGCAAATATCACATCGTTAGTAACCAGGTACAGTAAGTTATGCCATGTCTTTGTAGGGTCCTTCCGCGCCCTGATAAAAACATGGTGGAAATCTGCATTGAACTTTGCAAAGCTCTGTAGACTGGTGTATACTTTGGGCGACAACTACGACTTGCGATTGATCCCCATCCAAATGTTCATCTCCATTAGGACCCAGAATATCTTACGTTCTCTGATATGCTGTGCATCCTTGGTCGCCCACAGCGAAGCATACTTCGTTGCCTTTGGAAGATCCGGTGCGACTGAAGGGAATTGGCTATCTTCAGGTAGCTCCCATGCCACCAGTACTATCGACAACAGGAGCCATGCATATTGAAATGTTTTTCCCTACTCCTGTGCCTCGCGACAGTTCGCAAGGAACTCGCTGCATAGATAGTTCGCCCAGTTGAACTGGACTCCTCCTGCACATTGGGCTACTAGGCAACCATGGGCACGGGCACCTCATCTGCGCGACACTTCTGCATCACCTTCCCTGCTAGTATTTGTGTCGCGACCTTGACTGCAAGGTTGTTAATGCTAGATATGGCGTATCCTCTCTTCTTCTTCATCGCTTCCGCGAGGGCCAACTTGCCACCTTTTCCTTTGGAAATATTGGCTGGATCCTCCCCTAAGTAAGGCAGCTATGTAATTCGGTGAATCAGATGGTCTGTGATGGGGATGGGCCCCTCCAGCCACAAACACCCATCATGCACCAAGTAGAGCAGCTTCCCGATGACAAAGACAACCACTGGGGCACGGTGGTAATGCGACACCCAAAGCAGGTTAAGCAATCCAACTTTCTCTACACCTTTGAGCCATGTCTGTGGCTCCAATTGAATTTTTCCAGTAGTCGCGTCAATCCTCTGGCATATTAGCTTCTCAATCACTAAATGCGAGAACTTCTCGTGGTTTACGAGGTCCAAATCTTCAAACTTCAACACAGGAACCCGCCCCAGGTCTAGTCCCTCAAAAACAATATCATCTGGGAGTAGCAGAGTTTGCAGAGAGCTCTTGCTCTCATCTATGTCCTTCGGCACCCTAGTTTTACCGTTGGGCAGAGGAACATAGTCAGGTAACTGGGTAATAGGGTTTGCACCCTGGGTTTCAATTTCCATCTCTTCGTCCTCCTCATCCACCAAGATTTCTTTAGATTCCTCCTTGTTGGCCTCTAGATGAATGGCCTTCCCCTTTTCCTGCAAGGTGAGCTTGTTCCTCTGTGGATTTATGGGCAAGACGCGCACCGGGATCATAGCCTGCTTATCCTTCTTAGGTCTCGGTGTTCTGGGTGATTTAGGGACATCAACTATTATTCCGACACTCTATAGGGCTTATACTACCACAATTTCCCACACGACTTCCTTGGATGTCACTACTTCTGTGTCCATGGCTTCTGCGGGTGCTGACATAGCGCTATTCCACAATTCTTGCAGTGTCTTTGGTAGTTGCTCAAACAATGAATTCACTTTCAAAGTCTCGAATAGGTCTCGGTTCATGTATACTTGAGCGTGCAACAACTCAATTCTCAAAATGCCAAGTGTTGTTCGCTAGACATCCACTTGTAATTTATAGGGCCTTTTGAATTTGAATTTGACAATTCCCCCCACATTCGGCCCATTAATGCTAGATTGGCGGAAGATTTTCAACAATCTAGCCCATAATGTTCACCTTAAATGCCTATCGCCTGCTCCATTTGGCCTTAAACCGACCATTAAATCGTGAATAGTGACTTTAACGGTCACTTTCTAGCGGACCTGCGCACTAGCACAACTATCTTCGTGTTTTCGCGGACCCTATGACACTTTGCTGCTTTGCGCAGTCCTGAAATCGCACAGCTCCTGGGCAGTGTATTTTCTAGCCTCGCGCCTCCTTTCAACTACTTGGAGTGCTAAGATTGTGCTCCTATCAAATAGTCAGATGGTCAGGCCACCTATGTTGGCTTCAAATGACTGCCATTCACTTTTCTTGGGAAGGGATCACTATTCAACTTAACCTACTAGATCACGCCACCGTCGGTGATCTCCTTAATAACATACCGCCCCAGCCAATGTATTCTAAGTTTCCCTAGAAATTTATCAAACTTACTATTGTACAACAGCACCAAGTCATTCACCTTAAAGGTGCACAACTTAATATGTCGATCATGCCATGCCTTTTTACGCTGCTTTTGGACCTGGTGGTGAAATCTAACCAAAAATCTATCTTCTTCCAACTCATCCAACTGTGCGAGCCTCTCTTCCAGGGCTCTGCAATCCGTCATACCTATGAGCGCTACTATCCGCAAACTAGGCATGATGTATTCCATAGGCATCACGGCTTCCACTCCATAGACAAGCCTAAAAGGTGTCTATCCCGTCAGCTTCTTGCATGTCGTCCGATAAGCCCATAACACTGCAGGTATGTGTAGGTCCCAATCACTTCACTGAGCATTGCATACCTTGGCCAATGCGTTTTCAAGCACTTTGTTGAACGTCTGCACTGTGACATTAGACTGTGGGTAATAAGGTGTGCTCTTTTGGTGAAACACCTGAAATTCCTCCATTAGTGCATTGACCGTTTCGTTCAAAAAGTGCGTACCCCTATCACTCATCAAAATCTTTGGGCATCCAAATTGCATCAGTACATGTTCAAATAGAAACTTCACGTCGTCACTCTTTGGCAATCCTTCACCAGCTGCGCTTCTGCCCAATGAGTCAAATACTCCATCGCAGTGATAATATACCTCGTGCATGTCTTCCCTTGAGGCTGAATAGGTCCTACAAAATCTATTGCCCACTTTTCGAAAGGTTGCAATGTCATTTGTGGATTCAAAGGCATTTCATCCCTCTGTGATGGCCTGCCTATTCTTTGACATACATCACATGCCTTGCAATATGCTTTTGAATCCTGATGAAGGGTTGGCCACCATAACCCTGCACGTAGAATCTTCTACGCGGTTGCTCTTCCTACATAATGTCCTCCCGTGGCGCCCCCATGAGCATCCGCGAGGATGCTGCTTCATTCAAAATCAGGGACATACCTTCACAATATTTCATCATTCCCCATCTTGTATAGATGCCCAACAATGACAGATAAATTTGTCACACGCACCACTAATTCCTTCTTTTGCTGGACAAAGTATCCTTCCAGTGTAGTTCCAGTGGTTATAAAGTGTATTATATCCTCGAAATGTCCATCTATGACGTGCACATCAAAGAGTTGCGTGTCAGGTAATCCTTCCTCCAAACTAGTAGGTTCCTCCCCTGTCTCGATGCATGACAAGTGGTCAGGTCCCGCATTCAATCATCTAGGCTTTACAACAAGTTAAAAATCATTTTCTTGGAACAATAAAATCCATCTACAAATTCCCCCTGCCCCCCCGACACAGTCTTATTAACTAGGTACTTTAGCACAAAGTGATCTGTATACATCTTAAAGTGGCCTCCTAGTAAATAATGTTGATACTTCTGGGGTGCATACACAATAGCTAGCCCTTCCCGTTCAATGGTGGAATAGTTCTTCTCTAATTTGGATAATCTGCGGCTTGCAAATGCGATCGGGTGATCCAAGCCTTCTCCGCCATCCTGTGTTAGTACTGCCCCCAGCGCTATACACAACATGTCGACATGTACATGGAACTCTTTCTTCTAGTTCGGGAAGACGAGAATCAACGCAGTAACCATATTTTCTTTCAATATATCCAAGCTCTTCTTATAATCATCGTTCCAGCAAAACATGACATCCTTCTTCAACAATTTTTCCATCCAGTAGTTCAACCATCCCTATCAAAATTTGTAACAATAAGGATCTTGAATGATGCAATCACGCTCAAACTAGGTGAATTTAGTATGGAATCTTGTGACCTCATCTACCCTTTCCCTTATTTTTCTTGCGTGTCAAAACTAATTGATCGTTCGTTTAAATTCCATCTTATGCTTCCATGGATGACCATGAGTTCGATCTGGAAGATGAGGGAGCTTCCCAAGGATGTTATGAAAAGAACCCCTATGCTCTTTTCCACCATGAAAGTGTGTGCCTAGGATAACCATGGAGTGTGGTCGTAGGAACTTGAATTAGTTATCGGACTTGTCTCCATCAACCTTCATTATTGGAAACAATATAAATTAATCCATTTTAATGCATTCAAAACTATAGACAATTAATGATTAACAATGTTTTGTTACCTCTTAACCCTTGTTGCATGATTTTCCTTTAATAAATACAAGGAAAGGGCATATTATGACAAAAATGGGGGTTTATGGAGGGTATAAGGAATTCAATTGATAGCGAAGACAACATCAATTCATGGCCCCAACACCTCCCCTAGGCCTGAGATTTTGTTTGTACTCACATAACAAAAATGTAATACTATGACCAAATCAATACTAGGCACTTCCTTTAGCAAAATAATCAAATTATAATAATTTTATACTTCACTAATTGCCAATGTTGATAATCACATTGGTCCCACCTTTCTTCTATGTTTCTTGTACTTTGTTCTACAAATATATGTTCAATATTCGTATGTAAAAACTTTCCCTCTACCATTTCCTAGACATCCCGAGGAACTTCCTATTTTCTTTTGTTAACTTAGCAACTTCTTCACACAATTCTTCATTATTTCTCTTCAAAAAGGAATTCTCATTTTTAACATATCAATCAAAAACTTTAAATTCTTCTATTTTAATCCTCAATTTCTCAATTTTCTTATTTTGCTTCCTCATCTCTTGAGTCGAAATCCTTCCAAGTACATTAAAATACTTGGGGGGTTTAAAAGCTCATAAAAATAATTGACATGCTCAAAATTATCTTGGGTTGAGGGGCCAGTATAATCATGGTAACTAGGAACCTTTGTTTCTAAATACTTCATTCCTATATTTTTAAGTGAAGAGGTAACTAACCCACTTCTTTTAACGGGACTATACATAGAAGTCGTGTGGCTAGAAGAGAAGGATTTACATGGGTATAATGGCTAGTTAGAAAAATCGGAATAAGGTGATACATAGGGCTCACCAAAAGGTAGATGAGTTGGTTCATTAGGACAACCAGTGTGTGTGATATAGGGTGCATGAGAACACGAGGTAATTTGTTCATGCAATTTCCTCCTTACCATGACTTTGGTTTCACTCCTTGATGCAGTAAAAGGCCACTTATTCAATATCCTATCCTTCTTGGGATCTTCCTTGCAAGGGTTAAAATCTTTGTCCTCCTTAGAACTACCCTTCCCACCATTATTAATGTCACCATCCTCAGACTTCTCTTTGCATTTTTCACAAATTTATTTTGATACCCTTTCAATAAACCCTTTTCGCTCCACCTATGGCACTTGAAGCAGATTTCCAAATTAATTATAGTTACAAAGGAATCCCAATTGTCTTCCCTTTTCCTCAATTCATCCATAATTAAAATCTTAATGAGGACGTAGTGATACAGGCTACACTTGGCATCCCTAGGCTTTCATTGGTCACCATTTTACATACATCCCAATCTCTTATAAATAAAATAGGGAAAATTGATACAATCACTAGATTCAAAATGTAGAAGTAAACAATTATGACAAAGGAAGATAATGGCATACTTTCCCTCACACGTCACAAACTTTTGTAGGAAAAAGACTAAATTCCTCCATTTCTCCATAATGTAAAAGTGCAATACTCCTTGTTTCTAATCTGGCTCTAGCTCTGGAGAATTAAGGAATCGAATCCAAGCTCCATTCTCCACTCATTTATTTTTTAACCAATGATCACCCTATTGAGAGAGCACCATGTTTTGATCCATTGAAACCTCTGTCATATTCATTACCAAATCACCAATTAGAGCTATATTACCATCAAATCCCTGAGTGAATTTCATCACTATGACATCATCATACCCTTGAAAATTTATAAGAAATGAAAGCCACCCTATGGCTCAAAGAATTGACTTGTTAGAATTATACTCAAGGAATCCTTCCAGAGCCAACAACAACGAAGGTTCCTACCTCACTAGTCCAAGCTTCCCCTTTCTCTATAGATTCAATGTCAAGGACCCTGTCTCTCTACAATCTTGATATCAATCGGGGTTATGGATATGAAAGGGATATTCTTTTAATGGAGGGTAGAGTCATGGATAAAATTGTAGAAAGTGGGGTGATTGGATTAAGCTATGACACCACTGATCAGCATGGATATGGGCCTCGTCAATCACTAAAATTTTAGTGGAGTAGTTGGGGGTATCATGACATAAAAACAATGTGTAAGGAATGCACAAGGTGGTGAAAAATGAATCGTGGAGAAAACCCAAATTTTTACATGCATACAATATTAAGGTTACATTATTATATATAGATAATCTTGTGTTTCAAATTGATTAAAGGACTTTTGAAATTAATTTTCTCACCTTGGGTTGGTCATTATACTATAGTGCCTTTATGACATCATTAAAAGATACCTAAGATTTGGATTGTTGGTGGAAGTGATTACTGAATTTGTGAACCTAAAAAATTTTGTGTTGACTTGAACTAGACTTCTTGGAATTTGAATGATTTTATTGCTTGATGAAGTCCCAAGAGCTGGGAAAAGATAAGGAGATTACATGTGTTTATCAACTCCAAATCCTTTCCTATAACCTTCTGTTCAACTTGTATTTAAAAAAAAAACACAGATAGTCCTATAACCAATACAGTGATATAATAACAATGGTCACATGGTTGAATGCAAATCTAAAGATTCATAAACTTTTCCAAGGCTGAGGTTGTTGTCTCAAGGGTTGTGAAATTTGATATTTTTAAGAGTCCATTCATTGTCAGTCTCAAGAAAATTGGAAAATTCTAAGGAGAGAGATAAAAAAATAAAATCTTCATACTTTTATCTATTGGTGTTGATGATTATACTAGTGTTGATGATGACATTGGTGCTACCACTAATGATGATGTCGATATCGGTACTCATAATATGCTGATGTTAATAAGGATATTGATTATTATGATGATGTTGATGTTGATGCAAGTTAAAAAAATAGTTGCAGCATAGGTTTATGTCAATTGTGGTGGAAATAAGTGGTCGTTTCAAGATTTGTATTAGGAACTATTTTCATGGATTTGGTTTGATGTTGATCAATTACTATCGAGAAAAGTCACTGATAGAAACATTACCCCTTTTGAAACAAACCATCTGCATCTCTAACAGTTAACAACCTCCCTTTTATTAAGAAGAAGAAATGGAAAAGAGTATAGGAATGTTTGTCTACCAATCACTTGGTGCTTAAGCAGAATTCCTTTTCAATTACACCAAAGAACTGGTTTTCACAATTGAGCTTATTTTTTCTTTACTTTTTTTCTCCATTTTTTCCTTTTTTTCTATATATATATATAAAGGAAGAATAAAAAGTTATGATTTTGTAGCAGGTTGGAATTCCCCTTGTCTAGCGCTTTCAGTCCAAATCGTAGAAAAATTCATTGAACAAATTCTTCACAATTAACATGTTGTTGATGCAATCTTAATATATTCCCATTGACTAAAAATGAAGTTCCCTACCCATTAATAGTTTTGATTCTTATAGACCCACTGTCAAAGAAATTCTCCACTTCATAAGGGCACAACCATCGTGTTTGGAACTTCCCCTTAATATTCTTGAACTTGGATTCAAAGGGGAGAACCCAATCATCTAGCTTGAACTACTTCCTTCTAATAAATTTATAATGCCATTTTCTTCTCTATTACTAGACAATATTGGTTTGTTGGAAAGCAATTTTTCGCATCTCACCCAATTCATTGAGTTGGAGGAGTCTTTGATTTTGTGCCTTAGAGAGCTTCATATCTAGGTGAGTTGCAGTCTATAGGTCTTCACTTGGACTTGAATTAGCAAAAGAACTTGTTTTCCATACAATATCTCATGTGGAGTATGCTTTATTGTGTGACATTAAGTATTCCTATAGGCCAAAAGGGCATAAGGAAGATAATTTTCCCAATCCTTGTGATGCGGATACATTATTTTGGTCAAAATGGATTTGAGGACTTTGTTGGTTGATTCCACCTTCCCATTAGCCTATGGATGCTAAGATGAACATTTTTGGTGCAAAATATTGTATTTTTCTGTGATGGTCTACACAATATTCGAAATGAACTACACCCCTTGATATGTTTCAATCTCCCTTCGGACACCAAAATGAGTGAAAATATCCTCAAATAAAAAATCAACAACTACTTGTTGAATATCATTAAAGGGGGGTTTATCCTTTCATGTCATTATGATGCTCCATGGGAGGTCCCTGATGAGTCTGAAATGTTAATAGATGAAAACGGGAGAAAGAAATTTGACGTAGCACAGAACGATGACCATTTAAATGTTCACAACGTGTATCTTCTGACAACGTGGCGAACAAATGTTGATTGTCAACCAGTTGTTTCTCAACATGTAGTTTTCAGATATATAATTGCAAAATATGCTTCAAAGGCATAAAGAAGATCTTAAAATTATCATGAAATTTGGACAAGGTTTGCAAGTGTGTTGGGTGTGGAGCATGATTATTTAGAGGACTTTGTTTCAGCCGGATGTATACCCCAGGAAGTTTGTACACCCCTCCACGCGGGGCGGTGCGGGGGGGACTTGTCCCCCCCCCCGCGGGGGTCCGGGGGGCTAATCCCCCCAGTTGGGGGGTCCGGGGGCCAACGGTCCCCTGGCGCGGGTTTCGGGGGCAGCGCCATCGAAGCTAAAAATAGATGTAAAATTGCCTTGTAAAAGTATAGTAATTTCTAGTCAATATGGGCCGTTCATTAGGCGGATGATCTGATGGTAGAACTTATGTTTAGTTTAGGGTTTTTTACCCTAGAAGGCAACCCCTTTCTATGTATGAGGGCATTGTACTGAGGTTGTGAAATAGATGTGTATTCTCTGAGCGAGAAACAGAGAGGTGAGATTGTGAGAGAAAACATAGGATATTACAACAGATCAGTTGTAGGTTGTGTCTCTTCATTTTGCTGGATAATAGAAAGGAAATACTGGCTATTTGGGGTGGACGTAGCCCAAAATGGGTGAACCACGTATATCTGTGTCTCTCTGGTTTTATGCGTTTTCTATGTTTATATTTATGCAATTTTCTATGTGTTCCATTGCTCTATAATATATAATTTTCTAACATCTGGTATCAGAGCCGAAGGTCTATTTGGCTGATAAACTCGAAGGAAAGAAGGGTTCCTTGTTCGAGTGGGAGCAATGGCGGAAGATGGTAAGTTTAGGGTTGGGAAATTTAACGGCCAAAACTTCTCACTGTGGAAGATGCAGATGGAAGATTATCTGTATCAGAAAGATCTGTACCTACCATTGGGCGGAAAAACAAAGATGTCGACGGGTATGACAGATGAAGAATGGAACCTTGTCGATAGAAAGGAACTCAGAACAGTACAGTTGTGCCTTGAAGCATCGTCGCCTTCAATATTTTGAAGGAAACAACGATAGAGAGTTTGATTAAGGCATTGGTGAAACTATATGAAAAGCCCTCGGCCTCAAACAAGGTATTTCTTATGGAACAGTTATTTAATATGAAGATGTCGGAAGGTGGATATGTTGCAGACCATTTAAATGATTTTAATACTGTTACAAGTCAGTTAAGTTCTGTAGGGGTAAACTTTGATGATGAAGTTAGAGCTCTGTTATTCTTGTGCTCATTGCCAGAAGTTGGAATGGTTTAGTAATGGCCATTATTAACTCTGTTTCTGGATCTAGTACTTTAAAGTTTGATGACGTTGTCGGTGCTATCCTTAGCGAGGAAATGTGACGGAAAGCTCTGGTGAGACATCGGGTAATGCTTTGAGTGCAGAGTCTAGGGGAAGAAAAATGGAAAGAGGAAAGAGCTTAGGATATCGCAGTAAATCAAGGAAAGGCGTATCCAAGTCCAGATCCGGGATAGTGTGCTGGAAATGCAGAAAGAAAGGACACCTAAAGAAATACTGTAGATCTCGGAAGGGAAAAGAAGGAGATGCACAACAACAAAACAATCATGAAGCAAATGTGATAGATGAGGTGTTACAAGATGCTTTGGTTCTTTCTTTCAAAATATTATTGATTCCTAGGTGGTAGATTCAGGGGCCTCATTCCATGCCACACCTGATAAGAAATATTTTCATGGCTATGTTCAAGGAGATTTTGGACAAGTCCGTTTGGGTGATGATAAACCCTGTAAAATTGTTGGAATGGGTAAGGTTCTTGTAAAGCGGCAGAATGGAAACCAATGAATACTAAAGGAGGTAAGGCATGTTCCAGATCTGAAGAAAAATCTAATTTCAACATGGCAGTTAGGCATTGAAGGTTGTGTGACAACTTTCACAGATCAAGCTTGGAAGGTCACCAAAGGAGCCCTGGTAATAGCAAAAGGTGAAAAGGTTGGTACATTGTATTTATGTAATGGTATTTCTAACTCTGTTAATGCTTTAATTTCCAAAGGAGCAGATGCAGCATTATGGCATCATAGGCTTGGACACATGAGTGAAAAAGGGATGAAGATTCTTCACTCAAGGAATTTGTTGCCGGGTTTGAAGAATGTTGATTTTGACTTCTGTGAGAATTGCATTTATGGAAAACAGAAGAGAGTCAGATTTCTTAGAGTTGGGAAAGAAAAGAAGAGTGAAAAATTAGAGCTTGTGCATATAGATGTATGGGGATCTGCTAAGGTATTATCTCTTGGTGGCTCTCTTATTATGTTACTTTTATTGATGATGCAACTATAAAAACTTGGATTTATTGTATTAAGAATAAATCTGATGTATTTGATACTTTCAAGAAATGGAAAGCTTTGGTTGAGATTAAGACATGAAAGAAATTGAAGTGTCTTAGATCAGATAATGGAGGTGAATATTGTAGCAAAGAGTTTGATAGGTACTATTCAGAGCATGGAATTTGAAAGAGAAGACAGTTCTAAGAACACCACAAGAAAATGGTGTGTGAGAAAAGATAAACAGAACAATCATGGAGCATGCAAGGTGCATGAGATTGCATGCAGGATTGCCTTTACAATTTTGGATAGATGCTGTAGATACTGTTGTTTATCTAATAAACAGAGGGCCTTCAAGTTCCTTGGATGGTGGTGTTCCAAAGGAATCATGGACAGGTAAAAAGGTAAACTACTCTTTTTTAAAGCCTTTTGGTTGTGAGGCCTTTGTCCATATTGATAAAGAAAATAGAAAAAAGCTTGAGGCAAAGTCAAAGAAATGTACCTTTATTGGATATGGTGTTAATGATTTTGGTTATCACTTATATGATTATGAAAATCACAAAATCATTAAAAGTAGAGATGTAATATTCAATGAAAAGGTCTTGTTTAAGAATCAGTTGCAAGAAAAGAAACAGGAAAAAGAAAACAAGGAATACGCAATTCTTGATGAAATCATTGAAAAAGTAAAAGTGCCTGAAAATAATAATAATCAACAACCACCACAACAGCAACAGGCGCCCCAAACACCTGAAAGTGGTGTTAGAAGATCTACCAGGATAAGTATACCCCCTGAATGATACTCTCCTTCATTATATTATTTATTGTTGACTAACTCTGGTGAACCCGAATGTTATGAAGAAGCAATGCAGGTTGAAAGCAGAAACAAGTGGGAGATAGCCATGGAAGAAGAAATGGACTCCTTAATGCATAACCAAACTTGGGACTTAGTCAGGTTGCCTGCAGGTAAAACTACATTGCAGAATAAATGGGTTTACAGGCTGAAGGAAGAAGATGGAGGAAAATAAGGTACAAGCTAGACTTGTGGTGAAGGTTGCCCACAAAAGAAAGGTATGATTTGGATGAAAATATTTCTCCTAATTGTTAAAAATGACTTAAAATCATAACTATTTTTGAGTCTAGTAAGCATTGAAGATTTTTGCATCTTGACCAATTAGATTGTAAAAGACAACTTTCTCCATGGGATTTTGAGGAAGAGATATATATGCACAGCCACAAGGATATGAGTAAAAGGGAAGGAGAACAGTGTGCAGTTGAAGAAGAGCTTGTATGCTTAAAAACAGGCTCCAAGGTAGTGGTATCTAAAATTTGACAAGTTTATGTTTGAACAAGGTTATACTAGATGTCACTCTGATCATTGTGTTTATCTGAACAAGCGAAATGATGGCAGCTATATTATATTGTTATTGTACGTAGATGACATGCTTGTTGCAAGGTCTAACATGCAGGAAATAAATGTACTCAAAAGAAAATTGGCAAATTCATTTTCAATGAAGGGTTTGGGAGCTGCAAAACAAATCCTTGGTATGAGAATAACTAGAGATAGGAAAAATCGCAAATTAACATTGTCTCAGAATGAGTACATATAATAGGTGTTGAAAGATTTAATATGCACAATGCAAAACCAGTTAGTACACCTTTTTCTATCCATTCCAAACTTAGTAAGGAAATGTGCCCAAAGACCCAAGAAGACATGGATTATATGTCTAAAGTTCCATATGCATCAGCAGTTGGAAGCTTAATGTATGCAATGGTCTGCACAAGTCCTGATATTGCACATGCAGTGGGAGTTGTAAGCAGGTACATGAACAATCCAACAAAGGAACATTGGATGACAATGAAATGGATTCTCAGATATTTGAAAGGTACCACAAATCAAACATCATGCTTTGGTGGTTCAAACATTTCTCTATAGGGATATGTTGATGCAGATATGGCAGGTGACAGAGATAACAGGAGGAACACTACAGGATATGTATTTATTGTAGGTGGAACAACTGTTAGTTGGGTTTCGAAAATCCAAAGTGTTGTTGCACTTTCAACAACAGAAGCAGAGTATGTTGCTGCTACAGAGGCTAGTAAAGAAATGATTTGGTTACAAAGGTTTATGGGTGAATTGGATA
>APFE030296285.1:0-44076 GCA_000404065.3 Pinus taeda
CTTAAGCGGTGTACCCCTGGAGGCTAAGGGCCCGGCCCTGGAGGACACTTGCTCTTGTACCATTACGCGTGGTTTCTGTGTGGTTTGTTCATAGACGTAATCTGGTAATCTGCTGTGTTGCAAAGAATATTCTATTACATGCTCTGTTATGTTTAATTCATCTCATGTTCCTGAAACTTTATATTGATACTGTGTCATTTTACCAATCCTTTAAGTATTAATTAATCTCTACTGGACACTGTTACTCTATTACAGAGTTCATCACGATTGTGTTTAGCATTATAACAAGTTATTTTGAAAGGTCTGTTTTCACATGATTCTTGAATGATACTGTTCTTCATCTTGAGATGCAAACGTATGCGTGTATTTAGATCAATAACAGAAGCAGATTGAGTATGTTGTGTTTCTCAGTTTTGGATCGGTAGTGTTGTTCTATCGTATGTGTACATCTTTAAGACTGAAGGATTTATGTTTTGATTGGAGAGATTAAATAGAGTTACAGCTTGAGGAACTTGGTTATTTCTTATTCCAACTGCTGTTCTATTTATTTGTTGTTCCATTTATCTGTTGTTCCATTTATTTGCTGCTCCATTTCCAGATTGCTAATTTGTTGTTTCTTAAGGACAGTCTCAGGTAGTAGTGAGCCCCAGCATCTGCTATTTGGCTCCCAGACCTCTGATCTACTCCCATCAGCTATGAAAGGGATGGGTTATTGTTACCGAGCCCTTGGCTGATGTGCTGTTCTATTTCATTGTTATTTCCTTTACTTGCTGTTTCATTTCTATTCATTAAGGACAGTCTCAGGCTGTAGTGAGCCCAACATCTACTATTTGGCTCCCAGACCTCTGATCTGTTCTCATCAGTTACGAAAAGGATGGGTTATTGCTATCGAACCTTTGGATGATGCAATGCTTGGTATGATTTGGTCTTTTGAAGTAGTTAAATTGTAGACTCACATTAATTTACTTTCGTAGCTTTTAAATAGCTGTACTACAAGCATTACTCTGGCAAGTGCTAAGCCTCAGACTGAGACACTCTTTGAAATAACTTGACGTTCCCCGATTGACATATTAGTATGAGGTAACTAGAGGTGAAAGAGACCCTTTTTATAGCTCTGCACCTGGGAGTGAATTAACATGAGGAATGAAATCTTCACTTGATTTTTCTTCAGCTAAACTAGATTTCTCTGCAACCTTCCTAGATTTTCGCCCAATTTTATGGGTATCACTGACAATGGTTGGAGGATTTAGATCTGGATTGGATCGGTGTACTTTCTAGAAGCCAGTATGTCTAATTTTGAAATTTTGTATATTACTTTACAACTTTCCAATTCAGCCTATTAAATTCTAAAACTTATCATCCACAAGCTTAATAATTCAAATGAAACATCTTATTAGGGTGATTAACTTCTGATCTTTCTTCCCCAGTATGGTCGTCACTACGTTGTCACCTGGATTGAACCTAAGGCTGAAGGAAGGCAATGCCAAGGTAACCACAAACCATGCTTAGCCAAGTAGATAGCCTTACTAGGCTAGGAGAGGGCTCTCTCTGTAAGGATCTCAGCCAAGATGACTGGATCAAGAAAATGATATTAGGCTAGGTATAGTCACACAAGGTTTGATTTGATTTTGAAGGGTTTTGCTAGATCAGGAGGAGACAAACAGTTAGGGCAAGGAAATTAGGTCAAAATTGTAGGGTGTTCAATGGGGCAAGGTAGGCATAAGGCTTAGCACTATAGGGTTTGATAGGTGAGGTGATTCAAGATAGGTGAGGAGCTAGAAAGAGCATGTAAGTAACATGGATTCTTCCTAAATTGAAGAAAACATAGAAAATGAATATTTTCCCAAAACAGAGCATAACTATTATGGGTTCTGCCTATCAACTTGAAAACATCCACTTAAAGAGTATGAAATGATGAAATGGAGTAAAAAATACATTTTAACACATGAAAGCATAAGAAAAATGGAACTGAACATCATACCAGATGGATCCCAAAGAAATAGATGCAACTTTTCATTAATCTCCTGCTAAAAATGATGCAAAATGATGTCTACTCAAAGCATAAGCATGTAGCTGAGTCAAACCATTTACAATGGGAAAGAAGAAGAAGATATAGAAACTGATTCAACCTCCTCCCATCCTCAGGGGTCGAATTCCTAAGGATGAGGAACTAATCCATCAAAAACTGAACAAGAAACTAGAATCTAGGCAACCTAACAACTTGCCTCTAAAAGTGAGGAAACTAATTCATTTGTCCTCAAGATAACTTTTAATCTAATGAATCTACCTTCTACTACTTATTATCCATCATATTTACAGGCCTAGTCATCATTTACATCATTAAAACACCATCCATGATAGGAAACCAAAAATTACAGTCAAGGCATAGTGAAATGGAAACCCAACACAATTTTTGTCCTATGCGCAACGCCCAAGCTCTATGTGTAGTGCGTTTTGCAGGGCCATTTTTGGGGCCTTCCCAGTGTCCACATTGAGCTCATGATAGCTCATTGGAAAGATATTCAAGTCTTATTTCCATAACATCTTGCATTTTCTTATTTGAAGCTCATTGGACCCCTCAAAAACGGATTATACCAATACTGCTTCTTGTGTGTCCAAAAAGGGGCACAAAAGTCATTTTTTGGGTGTTTTTTAACCTTTTGGTTGACCAGTTCTGCTCTAAAAGCTTAGAAAATTCTCAGGGTGCATGTAATAATCATTATGAATCCAAAATTTCTAACCATTCCCTCATTGGATGCCCCTAGGAAAAGTGCAGCACCAGTGGCGTTGCACATAGAGCCAAAATTTTTGTGTCAAAAATTGCCAAATTCTTCAAAAGGAAAAAATTATTCAAAACTTGCTCGAAATTTGTGGAGAACACCACCATTAGGTGTCTTGGTTAGCCAAGGAAGCTTTAGCCAACAACCTAATCCTATCATCCTCCCTTTTTCCTCTGAGTTCTTGTTTTAGCCTTGTTTTCATTTGCTTGACCCTTATGTTGCAAATCTTGTTCCAGGTCCTATAATGGCGAGCCATGTGCTTGATGATTTGATTCTCCCTGTTGGCCTTTTGTAGCAAATTATCCAAATGAAATTTGACCCTATCAATTCAAGCTTCTCTATCGTCCTCAATTTCCTTCTCAATTATTTGTTTTGCAGTAAGCGTAGCCGATGTTTCTTCCTCTTGCATAATTGACTTGCCCTTGTCACTTTGCCTCTTTGATTTGAGAAGTTCCAGATCCATGAGGACTTGTTTGTCACTTAGCTACTTGTTCTCTTGCTCAAGGTATGAAATGACATACTTAGCTCTCACCAAGTTGTCCATCAGTGCTTGGACCTGTGCATCTTTTTCTCTTATGGTTATGCTTTCATTTATTGCCTCATTTTGGATCTCTAAGTCAACTATCTCAATGCCATGATGGATGTGTGGCTATTCTATTTCATCATCTTACATCAAATCAAAATTCCTTTCCTCCTCATCATCAAGGCCTTCCTCCAACACATTTTCCTTCCCTTTATGTAGTTGCTACACATATTGTACATGTTGTGTTGATGAAGAAGGCAAAGCCCCTTCCACATTTTATGGAGCAAGCATTTTCCTATGAGCTGATGAAGAAGGCAAGGCCCCTTCCACATCAAGTGGAGTAAACACTTGCCTATCTGATGCAAAAAAATTTCTGTCCCTTCTCTGATATGTCTTGTAGGCTTCTGTCTCCTCAACAGCTTTAGTCTCTTTAACCTTCTCATCTTCTTTACTTTAGCACTGCTGGAAGGTCTTTCTACTTCTTGAGGCACCAATGGCGGAATCTGAGAACCATTGAAGATTTCATTGGCAATGAATGTATCCCAGGAGATGTTAAGGAGGTTGAGATGATGTAGCACAATCATCTTAATTAGGGAATAGTGATAGATACTATTCATCTGCTAGGGGTATGGCATTTTCTATACAATATAAGCCATCTTCTCAATGTTCCTAAATAAGAAATAGGGATGCTCAATATTTTCACTCTTGTGAAGTGCATAAGAAGCATAATGTGATAGGTGTACAATATAGAAAATTTTCCCTCACATGTAAAATACTTCATAATGATACTCATCATAGGGGCATACTTGTCTTCAAGGAACTTGAAGGAAAGGTATTCTTCTTTTCATTTATGTACCTGGATTTGATGTATGGATCATAGTAGTGCTCATCCAAATCTTGTGCCTTTTACCATTTTTCCCCCACATTTGGAATCCCTGTAGCATCAGTAATGATGGAGGATGAAACTGTAAATGTCACCCCGGAAAGAGTTACCTTGTTATCATGGAGATTGGCTACAAAAAGCCCGGTCAGCTTAGGATGATGTTGAGCTCTTTCCACCTACTCACAAAACTCATAACACCTTAGATGTTTGAAACAAGTGAGAGTCATATGAGAAGCGTGTAACTCTATGATGTTTGATGGTTCCTCCCTGGTAATTCTACCTCCCTTATGTGGTTTTCTTTGATGCTGAGGTTCATCACCCATGCTTTCATTGCCACTGTTTTCCTCCTCCTCATAATCTCTTTCCTCTTTGTCCATGTTTGTTGAATTTTGAAGCTTTGAAACCCTAGAGAAGGTAATGAAGGAGTGAGTATCGGTGAATAGGGATGGGGGAAGGGGAGATTAACTTATGTAATGTAGGATGAAATATATATGATATGAGAGTGAGAAGGAGGGTATTTTTTCTTGGTAGGGACTGTTTAGAAAATAGGGTTTTAGGATTTTGCTTTGGGGATTAGGGAATAAGGGATATGGAGGGATTTGTTTGAGGGAATTAGGGTAAAAGGAATAGGTAGAGGGATTTATAGGAGGGATTAGGGTTCAAGGAAAAGGTGGAGGGATGTGTTTGAGGGAATTAGGGTTTAAGGAAAAGGTGGAGGGATGTGTTTGAGGGAATTTGGGGTTTGAATTTTGAAATAGCAAACCAACATCAAAATGATGAATTGAATGCCAGGAGGATAGCTTAGAGGTTACACTTACTTGTTTAGAAGTGCTAGGAGGCAAAAAATACGATTTGGATGGTTGATAGGATGTTTTGACACTTGATGGACCTATGCGTAGTGCCACTTATAGGTGCGCAACGTTCCGGCTCTATGCGCAGCGCCGTTCAAATTTGCACTGGTGAAACTGCCCTATGCACAATGCTCCACTCCTATGCGTAGCGCTTCGGCCTCTATGCGCAATGCTATATCTCTTATGCATAGTGCCCTCTCTCCTATGCATATCACCTTTGCCTCCTATGCATAATGCCTCTTCTTTTCTTAGCCACCAATTGGCCTCAATTCCCTTCTCTCCTTCAAGGCTCTTATTTCTCTTTGTCAAATGAAAGCGATGAATTTGGAAAAGGAATTTGACATCTTATATAGAGGTTTATTTTGATTTTTCTTTAAATACAACCCACTTTCTAATGTTTTGGAACTTTTTCTTTGTCTTGAAATATTTGTTTAATGATTTTCTTTCCTTGTCTCTTTTTAGGTGGATGATGCTTGGATTGAACTGATTTATTTAGTGGTTTCATTTTCTTGCAACAAGGAGAAATGTTTAGGGAAGACAGGAACACTTATTACACAAAATGGATTGAATTACATCAAAAAAATATAAATCAATTAAAAATACTCTATTTTCATCTCAAAAAAATGTTTTTGAGATGAAAATTACATTAGTGACAACACATCTTTGTACAATCACCATGACTTACTGAAAATCACTCTTTGTTTATTGGTCATTCTCATACCTTTTCTACCCTTTATTTACACTTGAAATCATGCTTTTGACCTTGGAAATGAACCCTAAGACCTAATGGAAAAACCACTACCTTGACACTTAAAGTAACATATTTGAAATCTCAACTGAATACAACATGGAGATGGGTCAGCAAATGTACCTTATGAGGGAAGATTTGATTTTCAAAGAAGAAGACAATCATCCGTGGACTATTTTGGCATGATCTACTGGAGTGGTCCAAAATTTCAGTATGAGACACCTAAAATGAAAATGAAAAGAGAAGATTTGATCCTTGATGGAAGTATGCATATACTGACACTAACATAACCCACATTTTATTTAGAAGTAGGTCATAGACAACAGTTTGGGCCATTATCAAATATTGCAATGTCATGGATGAAAGACTTCTTTTTGGTGGGAGTCTTCTTTCAATAATAAAATTGATATCATTTCAAGAATAAAAAATGAAGATATACCTTTGAAAACTCCATTTATTTGGCCACAAAATGTGTCAAATGAACATGAGGAAAGAAACATTGTTGAACAATAACAATCTCAAGGTATTATTCATTCTTCACATGTAGAGGAAAGAGAAATGTATATTGGTTCCAGAAGATCTCATGCACAACGTGAAGCCATGGAAGACCTTTACAAGGGTTTAGTACATGAAGATGTGAATTTTGATGGTGTGCAAGAAAATATGAGTGTTTTTGAATAATTGTCTAAGACAATTTATATAATTGATGTTTGCATTGTATCTTGAAATAAAAAATTTGATTCCCATATGGTGTTAAATGAAGTTATGTGTCATTTTTGTGTTTGTTGGATTACATGTTTTATTTATGATGATTTTTATTGTTTAGAATATATACAATGCAACAATAACTTACAGATATAATTTATGTCTCATTAAATCTATAAGTATTGACATTTTGATTAATTTAGTCATGTAATTTGTTCATAATGTGTTGAAAACTTAGAGTTTTTTTAATTCTATGGTTGAAAATTTTCCAAATTTTTTGTATCTTTAATGTTATGGTTGAAAACAATTAGAATTTTAGCAATCTTTAGTGTCATGTTATTCTATGTTTAACAACATGGATGAAAACTAATGGAATTTTAATGTGTTTGGGAGCCCATTAGTTTATTTTTATCGTCATTACTAAAAAATGTTGAAATTATACCTAGAAAAGAAAAATGTTATTTTACCAAAAACATTAGTGTGTTTTTTCCCTCAAAAACAACTGTTTTTTGCACAAAAAAAATCGATTTTACTACCATTTTTTTAAAATGTTAAAAATTGACCCTAAAAAAACATCGTTCCGGTATACACACTATTCGTTTTTAGTATTGTTTTTCTTGTTTTTTTTGGGTTTTTTGGCTGGAGTTCCCATTTTGAGTTTATATTTCTCGTTTCAAAGTTTACATTGTTATCTATCACCCTATTCATTTATAAATTGTTTAAATGAAAAGAACCTTGAAATGTTCTCTGGAAACCCTAACCTAAGGGCATATTGATAGGGTGTCAATCCTTAAAACTTCTTAAATGATATTAATGATAAAATTTCTACACTGATTGACATAAATTGATGATGTGTGAAACCCTAAACCTAATTAGAGCTATCAATGAAGAAATTCCTATACTGGTTGATTTATTGGTGATGTCATATTTGAGTTTTTGATATGATCATGGAAGGTATAACCTATTAAGGTTGAAATATTGAACCCTTGAAGTTATGATAGAATTTTCTTTGATAATGAATAAAAAACCTAAGTTTTGGTTAGGTCTACAAGCAAGATCTGTACTAAGAAAAGTCCTAGGAATGAAACCCTAGGTACATGTTTCCTTTCGTAGCTTAGTCTTGGTCAATGTACTGTATAACTATGTAATGTATCTATAAATGATGGCTATATCCTAGAAATATGTGCTTATCAAATTTTCTAAAGATTATGGGATCTAGGGTTTGATAGTCAAGCCCTAGTCAAAGTTTGAAAGTTCTAGGATGATGATTGAAATTTAGGGTTTGTAATTAAATCCTAGTAATGATTAAATTTTCTAGTGTGTGTATTCATCTAAATATATAAATTGTGTGCTAAGAATTTATAGATAGAAAATCTAGTGTTTACATCAAACCTTAGTAGAAGAAATTCATGTTGATAAAATATAGGGTTTACCGAAAACTCTAGTAGATAGTCTATCATATGGTTTCTCAAGTTATCTAATCATGATTGAGGTGCTGATATGACTTATGGTTGTATCAAACCTAGTCTAGATGACTGAAATAATTAAGAGTGTAATCTCTTGTTGATTATGAAAAATTATAAATGCTTCCGCTACTATAAAGTTTTGATATGATCAATTTGTGCTTCTACAAAATTAGTGTGTTCTTGGTTTCTAACTTGTGCAGGTATGTCATATTGGTAAAGAAGATAGTAAAATAAGTTGACATGATCAACATGAGATCAAGGAAGCTGTTGGAAGAAGCTTATATGACCTAAAGGTAAAATGAAGTATGCATGCTTGTATTTAATTTTATAATTTCATGCCGTATGGTTTCAAGTAACATGAATCACTACTTCTCTCACATGATCAAGAGAAAAAGGATCTCCTCCTTTGAAAAGATGCAGAAAAGCATAAAACACACTAGATGAAATCAACATAACATATCTTCATATAAAGTATGAGGTAGTTGACTACAATTACAAGAACTCTAATTAGAAACCCATGAGAATGGAATGAGTGATGAAGGAAGAGATCATGAACTATGCAACCATGATGAAGGTAATCAACTTCCAAAATATCAAGAAGACTTGACTAGAAAATCTCCTAGAAAGATATGAAGACTTTGATGGAATAGATGTAGAACCTTGACCATGATAAATTTCGGAAATGTGTCAACATGAATGTAGGATGCTGATACCTACATAAATATGTCATGATGAAGCACCACATAGTAAGGTAAGATTTGATTTAATGATATTTTTTTATTTCTTAAATAATATCTGGATAAGTTCATGCAGGGATACTTATAAGTACAACTAGCATTCATGTGATGTTTTATGCTCTTGACCTACGAGAAATTCTAGAATACCAAATATGTGAAGAAATACAACCCAGAACACAGAACAAAATGAGAAAAACAACAAGTATTTTATTATTCAGAGATGAAAGCAATGTTCACTTGTCTCTTCGAGGGGGCAACATCCAACAAAGCAGAGCTTGATTACATAATAATACTCGATATTTTCTCAATGGGGAGTCTTTATCCTTTATATAGGATTCATACATACAATACCATGGGTCATTACCATGGTTCTCTCAATACCATCTATCTAATACCATGGCCCGTTTGCAAATAATTGTGGTCCCTTTCTTAAATGTGGGTCAACCACTTACAATTATTAATATGGGCTCTATTGACTCTTTAACTAACTATAACTATGACTCAACCCTATTACATAAATAAATGGGTTAGGGTTGGACCCTAACATGCCCTCCCCCATAAATATCAGCCTTGTCCTCAAGGCTGAAGCTGCGGAAACTGCTGAAGAATAGTGGCTGGTTCCCAAGTCGCATCTTCCGGAGAGGTGTCTTTCCACTTGACGAGGACTTCCTTGATCATGTAGCCGCACAGATGTCATGCTCACGTATCAAGGACCAGTTCAAGTTGGAGCTAGAGCGAACCTTCTGCATCCAATTCAGGTAGACTGGTTTGAATTCAGCAATTGTTCCCCACCATTTTCTTGAGGCATGATACATGGAAGACTGGATGGATTTTTGAAGTTGGTGGCAAGGCCAACTTGTAGGCTATTGCTCCAATGCGTTGAAGTGTTTGATAAGGTCCATAGAATTTTGGAGCTAATTTTTGGAAACCCTTTTCTTTGAGTGATGTTTTCTTATATGGTTGCATTCGAAGGAATACTCGATCCACTTCTTGAAATTTGCACTCTGAATGATGTTGGTTTGCCTGCTGCTTCATTCGATTATGAGCTAGATGGATATTATCTTTGAGACAGGCTAGCATGGTTGCACGGTTCTATAGGAGTTGATCCACTTCTTGCACCTTAGAGCATCCAGGGAGATAAGAAATAGGTGAAGGTGGGAGTTGGCCATACACTGCTTCATATGGAGTCATCTTGGTGGCTGCATGATAGTTAGTATTATACCACCATTTAGCTAAAGGTAGCCAATATACCCATTGATGTTTCTTTTTTTAAGTGAAGCACCTTAGGTATGTCTCTAAACATTTGTTCAGTACTTCAGTTTGACCATCAATTTGGGGATGATAGGAAGTACTTAGTTGGAGTTGGGTGCCTTGTAGCTTGAAAAGTTCTTGCCAAAAGTTACTGGTGAAAGTCGGGTCACGATTAGACACAGTGGAAGTGGGCATTCCATGCAATTTGAAGATCTGGTCCATGAAAGCTTGAGCCACCAAAGTGGGGGTAAATGGGTGGGGTAGAGCGCAAAATGAGCATATTTAGAAAGTCTATCCACAACCACCATGATGACTAATTTGTTGCCTAACTTCAGAATACCATTAATGAAATCCATAGAAACATCTGTCCAGATTGAGGCAGGGATTGGAAATGGTTGTAAGGTGCCTGGTGACTTGACTATTTCTCCTTTGTGGTGTTGACACACATCAGATTCAGCAACAAAAGTAAGAATTTCAGTTTTCATGCATGTCCAAAAGAAAGAACGATGACTGCAAGCATAATTCTTCTGAAAGCCTGCATGGCCTGCAGTGGGAGATGAGTGAAACTCTGCCAATATGCACGTTTTGAGTGTGGATGTCGGTGATATAAACACTTTGTCCTTGTAGAAAAGCATCTCATCCTTCCAAGAGTAGCCAACTAAGGAATTAGGATCTACTCTCAAGTTATTAATGACTTGGGAGAGAGAGGGTTGTGAAAACCATTCCTTGCGGGCTTCTTCAATCCAATATGGTATGGGAAGAGAGATCGATATCAGGGTGATTTCATCCTCAAATTGGCTTGATAAAACATCCACTACTACATTGTCATGCCCTTTCTTGTAAATTATCTCATAATCATATCCCAATATTTTGGCTAGCCATTTATTTTGCTAGGGTGAGGATAGACTTTACTCCAAAAAATATTTGAGGCTTTGATGATCTGTGCAGATTTGGAAACACTACCCCAATAAGTATGGTTGCCATGTATTTACTGCATGTAAGATGGCCATCATATCCTTCTCATAAGTAGATTGTCCCAGATGTTTCCCACTTAGTTTTTGGCTGGTGAAAGCCAAGGGTCGACCTTCCTGCATTAAGACAACACCAATATTGGTACCTGAAGCATCCCATTCAATCAAAAAAGATTTGTTGAAGTCGGGTAGTGCCAATACGGGAGTGGAACACATGGCCTATTTGAGAGCCATAAACGCTTGTTGTGCTGGATTAGTCCAGAGGAATGAATTTTTTTTTGGAACGTTAGTGAGGGGTCTAGCAATGCGACCATAACTATGGACAAATTTGCAATAGTAGCTGGTGAGACCCAAGAATCCCCTCAATCTCTTCAAGGTTTTTTGTTGGGGTGAATCTTGCATTGCCTGTATATTTTTGGGATCCACCCGGACACCTTCACAACCCACAATGTGGCCCAAATACTCGACTTCCTCCATGCAAAAAGATCACTTGGACAATTTGACATATAATTTATGATTCTGGAGTAGTTGCAAGAGAAGGTCTACATGTTGAAGATGTTTTTCCCAGGTTAGTCTGGAGATGAGAATGTCATGAAAGAAAAAAATGACAAATTTTCAGAGATATGGTTTCAGCAGGTGATCCATGAGGATTTGAAAAGTCGACGAGGCATTACATTGACCAAATGGCATGACCAAGAATTCATAATGGCCTTCATAAGTTTGGAAGTAGTCTTGGGAATGTCTACTTATTTCATGCATATTTGGTGATAGCCAGAGGGAAGATCTAGCTTAGTAAAGAATTGAGAACCATGTAGTCCATCAAGCAGATCATCAACAACTAGGATAGGGAATTTTTCTTTGACAGTGAGCTTGTTGAGGGCCTTGAAGTCTGGACACATGCACCATTCCCCATATTTCTTGAGCACCTTGACCACTGGCAATGAATATGGACTAATGCTAGGATGAATAACACTGGCTTCAAGGAGTTCCTTGATGATTTTTTCAATTTCATTCTTTTGGGCAAAAGGATATCGATATGGGCACACATTTGACGGTTGTTCCCCTGGGACCAAAGTGATGCTACAATCATGTTCCCCTCTAGAGGGTGGAAGTTCTTTAGGTTTGTCAAATACCTACTGGTGGCGGTTTAAGACCTGTTGCATCTTAGGATGAACATGATGAGTAGTGGGCTCTATGGCCTGGATGGAATTAAACTAGGTGATAACTCCATGATGACCCTTTTTTAACAACTTTTCCATTCTATGTGAGCTGATGATAGAAGGAGCACCTGCCTGGAATCCATGAAGGGTATGCATGTGGTCATTCTGCTTAAAAATCATATATAACTCTTGGAAATCCATTGTGATTAGGCCCTGGAAATTAGAGACTCCCCTGACAAAATAATGAACAGCTTCGGTGACTCGTTGATGGATAAAGTTATGAGTGCCACCATTATCAATCAATACTACTATAGGGAGATGTTTAATAAAGCCTCCAATTTTGAGAGTTTGGGGTGCAGAATTGCCCGCCAAAGCACGAGATATATGGTTCCTCTGGCATAGCTTGGAGCTCATTGTCCTGCTGGGTTTCCTCCATTTTGTCCTCTGGTCCCTCAAGGGGTAGGGCTTCCTCATATGAGCTGTGATCAGTAACATAAATTTGAAAGAATTTGGGTTCCTTTCATTTATGCCCCGAGGAGTATTTGTCATCACATTAGTAGCACAATCCTTGTTTTCTTCTTTTAGCCATTTCTGTTGGAGATACCTTTTGAACCTTAAGTGTTTTGGTAGGGCCCTGAGCCTAGGTGGGGTGTCCCTTGGCCATGAAATTTGGATGAGGAGACTGCGAAGCTAAGCACATTCCACTTTGATAGCCTTTGTGCAAGCGTCTATCCATGTAGGTGGGTGGCGCATCTGGACATGTGCTTGGATGGCTTTTTTGAGACCACTTGTAAAACATTTCAAGTAGAATTCATCTCCTAGACCTTCTGTGTGAATGGAAAATGTCTCAAAGGTTGCAAAGTATTCTTTTACTCTGCCTATCTGTTAGAGCTTGATAAGACGACCCAAAAAATTAGAGTGTCTGTCAAAGCGGTCAAAAAAAGATTTTGAGAACACCTATCAAGTTATGTTTCTGGGATAGCATTTCCAATGCCACTACCACCATTGCCATCTCTCTTGGTCCAAGTAAAGGTATCCCAAACATAGTTTAGTTTGATCATCTCGGATATCATTCAAAATGAAATATTGTCCCATTTGAGCTACCCATACTGCCGGATTAGAGCCATCAAATTTATACATGTCCAGCTTGGGTGGTCGGGGGTGGGAATATTGGTGATTTCCATGGAAGTGAATATGATGGCTAGATTCTCCTTCAAGGTCTTCATTAATACCATGTGCCTCTGAATACAATTTCAACATGTTCACTTTGAATTGTTCCACAAATTTCAGCATCTGTTCTGCTGGGTCCTGGAAAGTATCCAACTTTTTTTCAAGGCACTCGATCTTCTCGTTGGCCATGACTTGAGCTCTGGTTTCTACCATACACAGATCTTGGTCACTTGTCTTCACTTTGAAAAAATTTGGGACCACCGAAAAATTGAAGCTGACAAGTGAATGGTACCACTGCGATCAATGCATCATCCTGAATCTTATGGGCTAAGTCTCTTGTAAGCATCCCAGGAAAGCCTCAGATTTTTATTTTTTATTTTTTATTTTAATTTTTTTTTATACTCCGAACAGAGTTTTACTCCCTGTTGATCAATAATGCAGTGGCCAAGTTCCAGAAAACTTGATCCTGCCCAATGTCCTGTGAAAATCGGGCCCAAATTATAGGATCCATAAGCCTCACTATGCAGATGGTCAGATTTGCCTGCAAAACCCGAAGGGTTGAATGTGAGTTGGACTGTGGTGGTGAAAAAACCCCAATTGCTAGATCTGAATGGTATTGTGGTAGTAGAACCTCAACTAGTGGATCTGATTGTTGCAGCGGCAACAGAACCCCAACTGCTAGATTGGAATCCTATTGCGGCAGTAGAACCCCAATGGGCGATCTTTAGAGGGTTGAGGGAACTATGGTCTCAAAGGAGTGTCAGGTGCTACATATCGCAGTATAAATAAGGGTCCAATAATAGTACTCGACCCAATCTTTCAGGGAACTAAATAAGGAGGATCAACTATACCCTTAGCCGTACTACTCGACTACCCTATTGTACGCACGAGTAATCTCCCCGAGTGTTGTTCTCAGTGTACTATAGCAGCAAGACAGTTGACGACTTATCTAAGGTGAGGTCTCAGGTGAGCCTAGGGGGATTTTGATAGACCTAGAGGGTACGTGGAAGGTAGTACGTGCGCGGTTCTGTCTAATGCACTACTACTCGAAGGGGTACCCACAGGGGCAACAAGGGAGTCCAATAAGCATGAACACAGGTTTATGCACTCAACGACAGATCCTGTGGCTTAAAGACGCTGGAACACGTCTCTAGCCTAAAAATAATTCTGCCAAAAATGGAGGTACCACCGATCCTTGAAAGCACTCTGATACCACTTGTTATGCTCTTGACCTGCGAGAAATTCCAGAATACCAAATATGCAAATAAATACAACCCATAACATAGAACAAAATGAGAAAAACAACAAGTATTTTATTATTCAAAGATGAAAGCAATGTTCACTTACCTCTTCGAGGGGGCAACCTCCAGCAGAGCAAAGCTCGATTACAAAATAAGACTCGATATTTTCTCAATGGGGAGTCTCTATCCTTTATATAGGATTCATAAATACAATACCATGGGTCATTACCATGGTTCTCTCAATACCATCTATCTAATACCATGGCCCATTTGCAACTAACTGTGGTCCCTTTCTTAAATGCGGGTCAACCACTTACAATTATTAATACGGTCTTTATTGACTATTTAACTAACTGTAACTATGATTAGACCCTATTATATAAATCAAGGGGTTAGGGTTGGACCCTAACATGATGAATAGAAGAAGCATGATAAGAAAGGAGTAGTCATATGACAAAGGTTCCAGATATGAAGAAAGCCACTTTCCACGAAGAAAGGAATGACATGACAAACTGAGGAAAGTGATCGATGAATGTTGCCCTACAAGAAAGAAGCTCAACTAATTTTCATGACATCAAGGAAAAAAGTTGATCTAGCAGCATAAGGACCCATGAAGGAGAATTTTTTGATGTATAGAAGAGTCCCTAGATAAGAGGGAGCTTTGACAGGTCCTTGATCAAGAGGGAGATTGGATTAGATCACCCCCAACTACAAAGGAGTGACAATTGTGTTTTTCTATTTCATGTGTCATGCACTAGACTAGGACTAACATCCGCAAGTCTAGGTGAAGGCCATGGATGGAAATGAAGACACATGATAGACACAATCTTCTTGTCTTTGCTTCGGAAGAAAGAATGGGAGGATTGGGAAATCATCTGGCATCTAATACTCTTTGAGGATGTGTAGGGCATCCAAGACAAGAGTAGGCAAGAGGACCAATATTCTTTGAGGGCTAGGAAGCCAAGACAAGAATAGTCCTAGAAGGTCATACTCAGTGAATGCCCGGGTGGGTATGTACCTTGAGAGACAATGACTAAGGTGTCTATAAGTCATTGATCTTGCCAACATTTTTCTCTGATCTATTGAGAGATAGAGTTGTTAGTCAAAGCCTTATTATGTGAAAATTGTTGTTTATAATGATGCTATACATGTGGATTACTAGTCTGATTCTTTTTATGGGATCTATTTAGCGTTGAATAACCATGTACCATTTAATGAATACATCCCTAGTTAAGAGGGAGCGTTGAAGGAAAGGTAACTAGGATCGGTTTTCATTATCAATTCTAATGATAATTTGTTGAGAAATGGCAACAATTCCATTTTAATTTGTCCTTGAATTAAACTTGAGAATTAAAATCAAATTCTATTCTCATAGCAACTTTTAAATAGTTAATTAAGTTTAATTAACTTAATTAGCTTAGGAATTTCAAGTTGGAAGTCTTTCCAAAGTCATGTATATGTTCTCCCTCTATTGTAGGGGTCCAGGATGAGTTAATTGTGAGTTGTAATTATATAACTCAATTTACTGAGTTAAGTTCATTTAAATTAGTTCCAAACTATTTGAGGAACTAATAGTGAGTTAACAATCAGTTGGTGCACTAATGCATTAACTAGTGCTACTCCAGTTAACTGAAGATTCCTTCATTAGAAACTCATGCATGTCAATTCTAAGAAGGACCCAACTGAGACTAGAGTACAGGGATAGTGTACTATCAATTGTATACATCATGCATGCAATCAGGAATTGCACCTTGAAGGGATCGTAGTTTTGGATGCACTGGTTTCCCATTAATATGGGCTAATCAACCATAGGAATTGCACAAGGAAATAGGGGCTTGGGGAGCTGGAGAATTGGCTAAGTGTTGGCCAAGAGTTTTCTTGTGAGCTAGAGATTGATTTTACTGAGTGTTGGGATTGTTCTTGTGAGAACAAGCATTGTATTATCATCTTGGATTTATGATATATACAATATAGATAGTGGGGTTTTGAGTTGTGGCTTCCTTCATATATTTATTATGTTATGTGTATTTGATTATCTTCCTCTTGTCGATTATTTTTTTCATCTATCTATTGACTTTCTCTGAATGAAAGTAGAAGTAGATTCTTGTCCCGTGCTTTAGTACATTGCATGATCTTGTGAATCTACAGGATTTTCTACATAATTTTATGAAGAAAAAAATTGTTATTCCTTGCATCATGGGTTTCATGAGAAAGATGTGTTTACCATAGGTCAAATACTTATTCTTGATGTCTTTAGGATCTTCTATGTTTCATCATAAGTGTTATGAAAGTCATAGGTCAAAGGTTAAGCTCCAAGATCAATGTCACTATTATCATGCAAAACCGCTCTACAATACATAGTAAATCTTCTTGATATGTCGACCCAGAACTAAGGCACTCATGTCGGCTTGGTACATGATCATTGACTCATATATATAAGAGTTAATGTAGGGTCAAAAGGATAATCTTAAAAACATTCAACGCATCACAGTCATCGATAAAAGGAATGCATACACTGTGGTTTTCTCCGAAGCATATCAGTCTAAGAAGTCTGTTCTTGATATACAAACATGTCTTCAGAACCTTCTTCACATCATAGTCATCGATCAAGGAATGATTACACAATGGATATATCAGAAGAATCACGGCCTCAGAAGTCTTGTAATACATAGACAATGCTCCACACTTCACAAGTCTGTAATAGAAACTTGGTGTTATAGTCCTCACACATCTACAAGAGAAGATTGATGATACAGTCCTCGCAAATCCAGAAAGAGAAGCTTGGTGATACATCTCTTGGTAATTAGTAAGAAGATCAATTATATAAATATTTTAGATTTCTGTAAGGAGCTCAGGAAAATTCGGTAACATACTTAAGAAGTATGTAAAATAGTGATATTTCTCAGAGGATTACTTACTTTAGTATATATCTGAGAAATAATTAAGGAACTATGCACACACACACATAGAGTGGTTGTACTAAGTGAAACACTAAGGTGAGATCTCTCTCATATCTATTGCAACCAATGAAGAATCAAAGGAACGTGGAAAATCAATAGAAGAAGATGTCGAAGACAGTGACAAAGAAGACATAAGGAGAAGTAGTACAGTGATATCAAGGCAGTGAGTCGTAGACCAAACAATGCAGAGAATAGTGACAAACATCTTGGAGGTAACCTTGTGTCTATTTTGTCAAGGGTCTTGGTATTCATATAAATATCTATAAGAAGATATTCAAGGGTTTTACTCTCAAGAGGAGAGGTTTTTCCCTGGCTTGGAGCCAACATCTTGTGTACTTGTTTTTATTTTTGATCGTCCATTTTGATAAGTGTTTGAAGATTGAAGAACACACTAATATAACAAAGCCAATTGAAGAAGACAACAAAAACTGTTATCAATAAGTTTGAGAAGAATCACTAAGTCATGAATTTCCATATATTATTCAAAATGTGTTACTAGAGTATGATCTATATCCCAGAAGGTGATCCTCTTGCAGAGGGAGTACATTGTAACATTAATTCTCTCCTCAACTGGCTGCAAATCCTACATTTTCTGTAGCATGAATTTCCTTTTAGAATTTAAACTTGTACGATCACCTTCATGGTATCTCCAGCTGTGTTGATCGTTGAGCTTGGAATACAACATGGGCATTTATCATTTTCCAGTCATCTCAAGATCTATTTCCTTTCATATCAAGCATTAAATTATTATACGCCTGTGTTACCAGAGTATGATCTCTATCTCGGGGGGCAGTCCTCTTTCAGAGGGAGTATATTATAACATTAATTATCTCCTCAACTGGATGTGAATCCCACATTCTCTATTGCATGAGTTTCCTTCGAGAATTTAAACCTATATGATCTCATTCATGGTATCTCCAGGTGTGGTGATTTTCGAGCTTGGATTACAACATGGGAAATATTTTATGTCTCCCATTTGTCCTTTCCCATTCCCAACTTGGATGCAAATCCCCAACTCGATGCAAATCATACATTCTCTATCACATGAATTTTCTTTGAGAATTTAAACCTATACGATCTCCTTCATTGTATCTCTAGGTGTGTTGATCGCTGAGCTTGGATTGCAACATGGGCATTTATCATTTTCCACTTGTCTCAGGGTCCATTTCCTTTCATATCAAGCATTAAATTCTTCAACGCTTGTGTTAACAAAGTATGATCTCTATCCCGGGGGGTGATCCTCTTGCGGAGGGAGTATATTGTAACATTAATTCTCGACTCAACTGGCTGTGAATCCCACATTCTCTATCACATGAATTTCCTTTGAGAATTTAAACCTGTATGATCTCATTCATGTTATCTTCAGGTATGGTGATTGTCGAGCTTGGATTGCAACATGGGAAATATTTTATGTCTCCCATATGTCCTTTCCCATCTCCTGTTATGGGATTGTGTGCCTCCATTTTTCATTTGTTGTTAATTCTCCTTAAATCAACTAACACCAGGGTCGATTCTTTTAATCTTTAGGATTTTACCATTTATGACGAGTATTATGGAATTGGCGCAACAAAATTCCTCCATCAACCAGAATTAATACCTATTCTAATTAGGCTCTTCAGTTGGAAAGGGGATAATATTCCTCCTTTAGTGATCTGAAGAAATTATGTAGAGAAATTTCCTCGAATTTTGAGGCCAACAATGTTATTTTTTGGACCATTTAGGATAAGCTTGGTAAATTTCCTGCCATTTCTTTGGATATTTGTCTTATCACCAACATTGAATCCCCCATAATCCTCAGCTTCACAATTCCTTGTTTTTTGGCAAGGTCAAGACCTTTCCAATGCGCCCATAATTCCACTTAGTTTTTTGTTGTTGATCCTAGACCCCAAGCGAAGCTATGTTACTTTTGTTCTATGGGGCATTGAATTACCCATCCTTCTCCTGTCTCCCCTCTTCCATTTCATAACTTTAATCGTATATAATTATTTCAATTATATAATATCATGTAAGTATTTGAAATAATCCCTTCATTTATAATTGACATCATTAATCCATCTCTTGCAAGCCTTCAAACTAAGGGTAAATTTGCATGTCTAGTTTGTGTTCCTAAGATGTAATCTTGTCATTCAACAATTTTATGAAAGGGGTTGTTTGATGAGTATCGAAACTTCCTCTCTAATAACCATATGTATCGTGCTACTAAAAATCATATTTTCAATGGGAAAGAAGAGACTAGATTAAAACCACGAAGAACAAAACCTCGAATATGGAAGTTGGAATATAACAAAAATCGTTGACATGTAGGACATGGTATTCCATGAGGAATGAAAAGTTATCCTGCTCAATTCATGAGGTTTCCCTAATATAAGCACCTAAGAATAGCCCATTTTTTTGATACAATGCATATAAGGAAGAATGTGATAGAAACTTTATGGCGGATCATAGATGGTAGGAGGGATATAGAAAAAATCCAAAAAAAATGTGATGACAATGTGGAATCCATTCATGCAATGAAGAGTGAGATATGATCAAATATAGATGGAGATAAAAAAAACCTTCCATTGTTGTGAACAAAGAAGCAAAGTGATGATCGAAAAGAGTTCATTCGAAGAATTAAGTTTCCCACAAAATTTTCTTTAAACATAAATAATATCTTAACAAATAAAGGTGAATTTGGTGGTGTAAAAACACACGATTGACATACCTTCAATGAGGTAATTTTTTTGGTGTATATATTCTATATTGGTATATAAACATCTTTACAGTTTTTTTTTTGTCTACTTTGGATTAAACAAACAATGATTCATTTTTATTATTATAGTATGTTATACCATTATCTCTCTCAGATGTCTTTGAAAAATAATTTCAAACAAACTATATAAGATGATGGGGAAAGCTCAGTTTTCCTTGACTACCCATAAAGTAGGATACTCCAACACAAACACCCACAGATATTCTTTAAACCGATTATGGAATTTCAACAAATTATTTAAAATATGCAGTTAAAAGAAGAATGGAGATTTCCTCTGCTAATGCCATGAGTTTGATTTTTCCCACCTTGCAATCCTTATTCAAACCTCATATAGGATTCAAAATACCATATGGCACAACATGTTGGCCAAAATAGGCAAGTTTCAATAGCTCACATGCAACCCAGAAAATTGTTTGTTGTAGGCGCTGCAAAATATTTTCACAGCGCAGTCAAAATCTTGTAGTCGCTACAAAATATTTTTGTAGTGCCTTGAAAAATCTATCTTTTCATATTCGGGGAAGCCAAAACAACCTGGTTTGGTTCCTAATCAATTATACACTGGTTTGAATGGGTCCTTGAGACAAGAGATGAGTTGGCACACCTTTCTTTTCCTGGATTACACTCTCACTCAAACTAACCAAACATAACAAATCTTAAATGGTCTTGAAAACATTCAAAACATGGTCTAGTTTTATGTTGCAACACCACATTAAATACCAACAGAAAATCACAACCACTATTCCAAGGCGCAGATACACATTCTTCTACATATGTTACAATAGGAATTCCACTAAAGTAAATGGGAAATCTCACTATACACTCCACCAATCAAAACAATCAAAGAGGCATTAACACATGATACTCAATTTTTACTCTAACAATGCTCAAATCACCAACATTCTCTCCTACCAAAACATAATAGGAACTCCTTCACGGGTTTTGAAACATTCCAAAAAATCACAATGATCTATGGATTCAATATGTCGATTCTTAATATAACTTGATAAAATAAGAACCCACTTTCAAGGATAAGAAATACACAGGAATCAACCCATAATCACACATTTTCCATAAGTAGACAACGATGGAAACCACACTTCATCACACAATCTATGGTCCATACGCATAGGTAAATATTTGTTCAACTCCAAATCACATTTAAACCAACGCAATGATTTGACACGAAGGTATACAACCATGACGCATTCAGATTCTTACTGTAAAACGATTCAACAAGTGCATCCCTCAACACATCGAATTATGATTACACAAACAGAGTAATAAAATAGTTACAAATTCATTTAAACAAGTTGATCATTAACCATATTCAGCATACATTAAATTTGCCAGATTTACAATGTGAGCATGTGCAACCCAAGCCTCTCATCCTCTGCCTCTTCTCCTAGTGCTGGAGCTTATCCTCTCTTCTTCCACTTCACTTCTCTTTTGTTGCACACACTCTTCTTCTCAAACACTCATTTCTTTATAAAGAAAGTTAACATGGGTAACCAAGAGTCACAAGTGATGGTTCATTTTCCCTTCTCAAAAAATAAGGTTAACTGAAATTACATTTACATTAGGAAATATTTCCTCCAACCTATTCTAAAAACAAAACTCACATCCTAATGCAAATATCTACAAAACATTTAAAATCTCTCCCAACATCACCATGTGACCATCGTATCACATTGGCAAGCTATGATCTAGTCTTCATAAAAAAAATTGCTCCATCTATGCATTACATTAGACTCCCAAGGTATGAAAAAATATTACCTTATTGTCATATGCATCTGCTCTTCTCGTGACAACCTCAACTCGTGAGATGCAACACTCCTCTACAATAACAAGTCTCCACCTTGCTACACTATACCTCACCAAACTTTCTTCTGATTTTGGGCTTTTAGCATCTTCCTGGTTCTCTTCTCTGAAACCCTATGAGCACTCCTTTCTTTAGGTTGCTATGAATCTTCTCACCTTCCTCCACTATCACCAGCACATTGAAACAAATCTCTTACTAGATCCTTAATCAACTTGTACCTTCTTCGATCGCTTCCATCGTAAACTCTAATCTTTTACTTGCTGTTGAACTGTTCAAACTTGCCAAAAATATCCTCATAATCATAGGTTATCATTTCATACAACCAACTATACCTTCCTTATTTCATTTTGTTAATTTCAACCTCCTAATTCAATCCTTGGCTGAAATTTTTTGTCTTTAGGTTGTTCATGAAACCTTCATTTGCTTCATCACATGTGTTCACTACCCTTAAGTTGTTCTTCCATGGCTACAATTCAACTCCCTTGATATTTTCCTCCACCAAGCATTTAATCTCTGTCTTAGATTCACCTATAAAAAATTCCATTTCACTCTCTTTCAGAAGATCCATTTGTAACCCTGGTCTTTCTTATGTCTCTGTAGCAGTCCTTTCATTATCTCTAGCTGTAATTTTATTTTAGCTACTTATTTATCAATTTTACCCCAACTTGATCTATTATGGATTCTGTCTAAAAATTTACTATGAATTTCAATAGTAAAAAATATCCTTCTTCTATAAGATCCTCCATGCTCACAGTGATCCGCACACAAGGCACTACAACAAGTTGACTCCATCAAATTCTTTGTAAATACCATACTAATCTCTTCCATGCCTAGTCTTCTCCTAGTAGTTTTAGTGAATCCTTCCTCTAGAATCTTCATTTGAGCATTCTCTACTCTTTTGCCTTCTGCATGCAATTTAATCACCTTCTTCCTCTAGGAACTCTATTGTTCTTCCTTAACTTCCTTAAGTTTCTACTACAATGTTCCTTGCCATCATGCATCACTGCTACTTGTAGTAAGAAATTAATCCACAATTAACTGAAAACATAATACGATTACCTCCTCACTCAAGCTTCCTTGAACACACAAATGTTGCCTCAAAGTTCTTCTTATTGGTGTCATCCTTTTGTTGTTGTAGAGCTTCCCGTTCAATGCCATTCTTCCTGCTCATAATTATGGTCATCTTTAATTTCTTGTAGAAACTATTTCACTTGATTGAGTTTTATCCTCTACCCAACCATCTCCTCCCCAGTCCTTCATCACTCATTCCTTTGAGTCCAACTACCTTGGCACTTTTCTTCTTTTTCTTGTGATTTTCCTTTGAACCCCTACTATGACCAATAACAATCATCTTCATCTCTTCCTCTTGTTTAATTCTCCTTGTCTACTAGTGAGCTGTAACTATCCATTCTTGTAATAAATTTGTGACTTGTCACTCATACCAAGTCACTCTCTTGGTATATTCTCTTCTCTAGGTTCTCTGCAATAGAACCTATTCTTGAGCACTCTTGCTCCTCAACTTTCAAAGTTTTCAACTGTTGCGTCTTAAACCACTCACTCTTCTTAGTTTTACTATTAGGTTCTATCATCATTTTTCATCTAATTTTTTTTCCTGCTTCTTCTCCTTTAACATAGCTTACTTTCTATGGAAATTACTACTGATATAGTCCTACAAACACAATTATTTTAATGACCCAAATTAGCATAAACAACACACTCAATGTTTATAAGATTTATAACAAGATCTCATCTTCCACTACTTGTTGAACCAATTCCTCTCCAACCAATTCACTTGTTCTTTATTAATAGCATATCAAATTTTCACTCTCCTGCCATCTAATGAGCACCAGTATTGCAGCAAGGATGTTGCAACTCTTGGGCTACTAGCCTTACTTATCAACCCGGGGTTCGTACAAACTTGGAGGTGACAGTGTTGTATGCACAAGTAAAAATGAAGGTCCTGCCTGTTGTCACTGTTCGTCCGGTGAGAGACCCTAGGGGATCCAAGCTAGACTTCTATAGAGTTATAAGAAGCTTGATTCTTTGATGGAAGAGAAAATATACTCTAAGAGAGCTACTCTATTGTAGTAATGAAGAAAACAACATGTAATGCTAAATCATACCATATCTTAATTAACCATTTAAACAACTATGTTAAGAAGAATTGTTAAATCAAAGCTAAACAAATGCTACTATCTAATATGTAGAAGTAAAGAGCATCAAACCATACTAGTGTGTAAGCAACAAAATAAACTAATTCTGTTTTCACTTTTTTTTGTTTTTTTAGGCAAAATCAAGTATGTAAATTAATTGTTCTTGTGGATGTGACAGGTGAATGAAAGGTGATGGATGATGGCTAGAAGGTTTTTCGAGTGGTTAGATGGTGTGGAAGGGTCCCAGGAGGCTTTGTGTGACTTCCTAGAGGTTTCCCATCAATTCGGCCTCAAAACAGGCCATTTTAGGAAAACCTACAAGATGTACTAGAAACCTACAAGATGATCCTGTAGGAATTACAGGAAACCTATAGGATACAACTAAGAGCTAATTGTGAGGTTTTGGAGGCATTGGGAAGCTTTGGAAAGGTGTATTATGAGTGGAATGAGGTGTTAGAAAGTATAGGAGCACTCAGGAGTCAATATCCAAGATAAGAGATGGCTAGATTTGCTCAATGTAACTAGGGGAATTTCAATGAAAAATGATAAAAAAAACTAGCGAGGGTGTGGAACAAGAGATGGATAAGGTGGATAAAGTGGAAGGTGGCTGTTGGTGATGAATTTTGGGTCTCCTTCTCAAGTACTTTCTTTGCTTAAAACATGTGTGTCTTCCAAGAACTATGCAACAAGATACATTTTCATAAACTAGAAAAGCATGAATCAATTGCCTATATTATGCATGAAGAAATTTGTTGAAGGGAATGAAAGCATGAGTGAGATCTTATTGTAGAAATGGAGATGGAAAAATATGACAATGAAATCTACCTTGCAACATGAACCAAATACTGAATCAAAGACAGAAAACTCCAAATCTCATGTAAGAACTAGAAATCTATGTTTTTGGGGCTATTGAAGGGTCCCTTCTTCAAGTCATGGTCCTAGAGGGAGGAAGTGAGGTTGAGAAACTTGCTGAAAACCTTATGGTGACCCTTTTTCTCCTTGCTATCTTGCTACTTGAAAGAAGGCACAAATGAAAGCAAACTATCACACAACCAATCTAATCTACATTGTTGTAATGGAAATGCATCTACTAAGCAAATGAACAATTAAACTATGAATCTATACTAGCATACATGTACAATAAAGAGGATCCTTGGCTATTAAGGTTGGGCCCTAACCCAAGAGATTCAGTCCTCTGTGTTAACTAAGTGTTGGCTCAAAACAAAACTCATTATTATTACCAAAACAATGGATTACATCAAAAACTATCACAAGTCTTGCAACTCGAAAATAGAGTAGAGTTTTACAATAAAAAATCTGAATCCTACTCAAGTCCTAGGCCTCTCTACTTATACATATGAAGTCTCCAACGATTTCCTTAAAATTAGGAAGGCTCAGCTCCCAAACTCGAGATAAACTGGTGCTTTGTCTTTCACTTCCTCGGCTGCCTTCTAGTCCTTATGATTTGGTTGTTTGCACTCTGAGCTGATGGAAGAATATTCAAATGGAGGGGTAGTAAATGAGGAGGATTTACCTCCTATAATCCCTCTCCCTTGTCCCATTCGAGTTTTGACCATGGTCTCTGCCAAAATTGCTTGCTTTTATCCTTTAATCCTACATTAAATGCACATTAGACCACAAAGCAAAATATCCAACTCTAACTCAGCTCATAAACAAAATATAATCAAAAGTATGCAATACGTTATGAGAATAGTTAGTTTGACTAAGCTAGGAGGAGAATTAAGGCCCATATAATTACCCAATGATAAGGCTCATAATCACCCCCTACTGAAAGTGTTTCTCATCCTCTAAGCAACTTAGTCAATATCCATATCCTTCATGGCTCTGGTAGCCTCTCTGACATCCCATGCCTCTGTTGTGGTCTCTTCTTCTTGTTCATAGAAGCTTGCTTTCTTTTCTAATTCTCCACACTGCCTATTTTCTTCTTCTTATTTTCTCCCTTCTAGCATCCCTAATAGTAGTGGTGGACTGAGTTTTAGGCCTATCCAATTGACCTTCAACCTTTGCATTGATTGCTTATACATAGGTGTCCTGTTGAGTGCCTCTCTTAACCTTTGAGGGGAGTGATATTCTCCTATCTTCAAGCTGTGTGGTAGTGTGTTCCATCTCCTTAGGAAAGCATGTATACTATCATATCCTAGTAGCCTAAACATGTCCTCAAAGTGTGAAATTGCTTACTCTTGGGCATCAAGATATCTAGGTGCTAGTTGAGGATCATTTGCAAGCAAATTATGGGTACTAATGAGGGCCATGAGATTCCAACTCTGATCCAAAGAGGTTTAGTCTTCTCTCTGGTCAATATTCTTTTGATCTTTGCAGCTCTTGACTCCTCATGGTTCATCCATGAAGCCAAAGCCATTAATTTTAGGTCTCCTAGCTTAGCATTAGGGTCCCAAACATTCATGTATGTGAGGGCCATGTTGTGCAAATAAAACTAAGCCATTTTGGCCCTATCCTCTAGTGTACTTTGATCACAAAGATCAATAAACTACTTAGGGTCTTGAAATGGCATGGTTCCCCTCTATGTTGGTGTCTTAATCTAAAATTGCAGCCATTTTTCTTTGAGGTAAAGAGCATAGGATTTAGCTGGCATCCTACATTGGATTGTCTCCAAGGAGAGGCTAGCCATACATGCTAGTTGGTTCTGTCTTTCCTGCAGCTGTCCCCTCAACCATGCATTTTCTCTCTCAAGTTGACTTATCATTATAGATTCTCTGTCCCTTAAGCCACTTATCTCTTTGCCCATTTCTTTGAGTTTCTCTTCCATGTGCCCAATGTCTTCCATCCCCTTTGATTTGGTCATCTGCATCCATCGGTGAGTTCTGGCCCTCTCCTTCTCAAGCTCGAAGAACAGTGGGATGGAAAAATTTTGAAGTATTACCTTACCTCCTTAAATGAAATAGTAATAGGAGTCTAGGTTAGGTTGGGGGTTGGGTTCCTTTCTCTCTGGGTCTTCCTCTTTAGCTTCTTGCTGCTCCCCTACCTTGCTTTCCAATTTTTGTGCCTCCTGTAGTTTCAACAGAGTATCCTGTAGGTCTGTTTTTGCTTCTTGTAGGTTTTGCTATGGATCCTGTAGGATTGCCTTACCCTTTGAGGAAGTTGATCTAGTAGTAGGCATCCTTACATAGGTGATATGTGACATAGGGGAAGGCATTTTATCTTTTTGTGTAAGGGAATCTTCAATCTGAATAGGAATTTTTGTTGATGTTTGTGGCTTCCCCTATTTTATTCTTGTGCTCGTTCTTGTTCTGAAATATAGTGGGGTTTGCCTCCTCCTTTTTCCTTTTTGCTTGACTGGGGTGCTCAGAGCAGTGAGGGTAGCTGTTGCCTCTCTCTTAGTGGCCTCTGGAGACACCCTAGGTGACTCCTCCTTGTGTTCTTTCCCCTCTGTTTTATTGTCTTCTCCTTCTCTATTTTTCCTATCTTCTTCCTCTTGTGTATCTTCATCATCTCTATCAGTTTCCTCCTTAATTTCTTCCTCTCTTTCTTCATCATCCTTGTCTTCTCCCTCTTCTTCTTTAGCTTCATCATGTTCCTATGTGTCATCTTCTTCTTCATCCATCTCATCCTTATCTTGCTCCGTATATTCCTCTTCCTATTTTTCCTCCTCTTCACTTACAATAGGACTGACATCATAAGTTAGGGCTTTAATGCCATCCTCTGCTGGCAAGTCTCTGAAGGCTGACTATGTTATAGGGATCCTGAGGTTTTGGAGGGCATCTTCAATGAGGATCCTAATCAACCCATGGTGAGCCAATTATTGGGAATTCCATTCCTTCACTCTGTTGTTGGAGTCTATGAGTGATTGCAACAAGAAATAGGGTATGCTGAGTCTTTGGTGAGGTGGTGTTTCTATCCCAAATCTTAATTCCTCAAGGATCCTGAAATGATAGCCATAAACAACACTATATCTACCCTCACATGAGATGTATTTGATGAGTTGGTAGCCTACCTCACTTCATGGGTATGACAGACTGTCCCTCCTTACTCCATATTTGTCCTCAGTGGGTTCTTCAGATTCTAAAAAGAATTTCCTTTTTGACACCTGGTTGTCTCCTTTGTCTTCTTTTCTCCATGGAATTCCTGCGGGGGTGTGATGACCCTACTGATGAGCTCTGGCATGAGATATATAGTGAGGCCCCTTACTATAACAGTGGCATGGATTCTTTTGTGTGGAGTGAGGGAATAAGAAAATTCTTGAGCCAACTCATCATCATTCCCTGTGAATTTTTCGAAAAACCCCATCCAGTTGTGTCTTGTAAAGGTTTCAAGCACTTGGGGGTGTTGTTGGATTATCACAGTGTTTGTGGGCTCTCTCCTATTAAACCCTCCTGTCATCTTGCTGGTGAAGCTTGAGGAGAAAATGAGAGGGTCGACACATTTTTCAAATGCAGGAGAAAAAAAGAGTTGACTGTGTATGTAATTTACTTCTCACAGTTGCTAAATTCACTAGATTTTAGAGTATCCCTAGTGTATTTTCTTGCAAAGGCAGATGAAATTTTAGAGCCTACCTCTTCAGAATGGTTGCAGTGGCCAATTCCCATGATATTCCCTCTTGAAATCTTCTCTTCCTAGCCTGTAGACAGTCTCTGTGTATCTTGTAGATAGTCTTTGTGTATCCTATAGACTATATCCTGTAGGAATTCCTATGCATGCTCTTGTGTGGGGTTATCAGAGCGACTTGATTGAGGGAGTTTCGAGGAGGTGAAATGCATGAATGCATGGGAACAATGTTTTATTTCCCTTTATGGTGATTCAGGATGAGGTGGTGTGCTGGTAGTAAAGGTACATTGCCATTTTTGGATCATTGGTCCCCACTACCACCTCATCATTTCCCACTCCTCGTAATCAGATCCCACCTCATAGATCCATAGTTTAACCACTTTTTTTCCTACTCTTTCTCTATCTTTGAGTTGACTGTAGCCGTGTGTGAGAGGACACTCGGTTCTGCATGTGCTGACTGAACAAAGGTGGCCAAGTTATTTGGCCACATTTTCACTTATAAACCAACTATCTTGTAACCCATACAACTTTTGACTACATGATGTATATGAGTGAGCAAACAAGATACTTACCTGTGGTTTCGATGCTATGCTGCAATTTTCGAAGACCAGAGGAGGTGCTTTGTATATTTGCTACATGCCATTCTTCTTCATCCTCTTGTTGTCTGCTAATGGTTTCTTTGCTTTTGCAAGTATCTATGGCTAAAGATCTGATGTTGTTGCTGATGTGGAGCTCCTGGATCATCCTAGTGAAGACTTGTTGCTAGTGTGATTGGCATTTTGTGGGATAGGCTGCTACAGGATTTCCTATAGGATGTCATGTAGCTTCTTCTCCCTCAAAATTCTTTAATCATGTTTCTGGATAGGGTTGTGAGGATGGTGTAATGAATGGAAAGAAGGAGTAGAAGTGTGTAGATAAAAGGATACTTAGGTAATGCTCTTACTCCTCTATGTTTTCCTTTTTTTTTCTTTTTTCAAAGATTGGCAGAAACTGTTGAAACTGATTTTTTTTGTTGTGAATGGTGAGAGCAAGGATGATGATGGTGGATGAGGTGAGGTGCTAGGTCATGCATAGGGTGAATTTTAGGGACCTAACATACCTATCATGTGCCTTCGGATTACTTCCTATAGGTTTTTCGGGTTACTATAATTCCTACAGGATCGTCTTGTAGGTTTTCAGGGGATCTTGTAGAAAACACGTTCTTCTCATAAATCGAAGCAATGGAGTGGAAAAAGGATAGAAATGATGGAGGGATGCATGGTAAGGAGTGGAGGAGATGAATATGTGAGAGGCAGTGTTCCCTTTGGATCCTCTTTTGCTCCTTGAATGTCTTTCTTGCCCACCTGCAAATGACAATTATATATATTTCTCTCTTTTTTTTTTCTTTTTCTTTTGTTAAAAAACAACTAGGCTGCCTTAGAGAGGTTTTCAACCTAGATTTTTTCCCGGGTTGCCTCAAGGAAGGTTTTCACCCATGGATATTCTTTTTTTTTTTTCTTGTCTTTTTTTTCTTTTTTCTTTTTTTTTCTTCATCAATGGGCCCCCTCACGAGGTTTTCAACCCAAAGATGGGACTTAGGTGCCTCATGGAGGTTTTCACCGGAGTCCTTATTCTTTTTTCTTTTTGCAGTGACTTGATGAGGGAGGAGCTGAAACTTTCTCGACCATCATCATTGTTTTATTGATATTATCAACAAACTCTTATTTTGATAAAGGTCTCTTGTACATTTTCAATTGGTGCCCATTAACAAGCAAAGGAATGGCTTCTTCATCTATACTTCTGATTTTCACTAAACCATTATCATGACATATTTCCACAACATAAGGTCTGAGCCATATTGTCCTTAACTTTCCCTTGAAGTATTTATATTTATAATCATATAACAATGCCCAATCGCCCTCCTGAAATTGCTTCTCCTTAATATGTTTATCATGCCAAATCTTCCTCTGAAGTTGAACTATCTCTGTATGTAGGAGGGCCTGCATTTTGAATTCATCCAAGCCATTCAATTGGAACAATCTCTCTTCCTATGCATTGCTGAGATCCAAATCTAGTTGGGCTGCCATTCTTAATGTGTTATATTCAAACTCAATGGACAATAAAGTCTTTTTCCCATAGACCATCTCATAAGGTGTGAATCTAATGGTGGTCTTCCATGTGGTATTATAGGCCTAGGTGGCCTCAACTAGTCTTTCTGCCCAATCCTTCCTGCTACTGTTCACTACCCTGGTTAAGATTCCTTCCAGTGTCTCGTTGGTCACCTCCCCTTACCCATTAGCTTGTGGATGATAGGGAGTGGAGGTCCTATGCTTGATCTTATGATGGCTGAGCAGGTCTTCAATCATGTTGGAGGTAAACTGGCTTCCTTGGTCCATGACTAGCTCTCTAGGCTACCCAAATTTGTAGAATACATTCTCCCTTTTCTTATGTTGTTGCCTTAATTGCCTTGGTTTCAACCCACTTAGTCAAATAGTCAGTGCACACAATAATGTACTATTTTTTCTTTGAAGGAGGATTGCTAGGCCCAATCAAGTCCATGCCCCACTTGTCAAATGGCTAAAAAGTCACTTGAGGTTGCAGGGGCATTTCATCTCTTGGTGTAGGCCTTCCCATCCTTTAGCATCGATCTCACTGACTAGTGTACTTTTTCACATCCTGATGAAGAGTGGGCCAATAATAGCCTTCTCAAGATTTGATCTGGGCCAAGTTTGAAAAGATTGCCCCCAATCCAAGTGAAGGGGGGGCTTTTCCTGAGTATCTTTCTCTTTTCTTTGGAGGGAAAGTTTGGTGGGAACTGTGTTGATACCAAATAGTTTGCTATATCAACAAACCATGGAGAAAGAACTGAAATAAAAAACAAATGCTCATCTGGTAATTGATCATCCACCATTCGTTCTTCACCCGCGGGCACATTTACCCTAGATAAAAAGTCTGCAACAACATTTTCCTTACTAGGCTTATCAACAATGGTTAGATCAAACTACTGTAATAAAAGCAACCATCTCATAATTCAAGCATTCACATCTAGTTTGTTCATTAATTATTTGATTGCAGCGTGGTCAGTATGAAAATATGTTTGATAGCCTATAATGTAATGCTTGAATTTTCTTAATGAATGCATAACAGCCATGAGTTCCTTTCCGGTCACTGTATAATTTAGCTTACCCTTTGACAAGTTCTTATTAATAAAATAGATGGCATAAGGCAGTTTTTCCTCTACTTGACCTAGGGTTGCTCCTATGGCTTTGTGTGAGGCACCAACATGAATATGAAATGGAAGGGCCCAGTTTGGGCCTTGGAGAATTGGTGCAGTGGTTAACTTACCTTTAGAATGTCTAAGGCCTCTTGACAACTTCTTGAAAATATAAACTCAGAATCTTTGGTCAACAACCTAAATAAAGGAGAGGCCAATTTGATGAAGTCCTTTATGAACCTTTGGTAGTATCTATCTATCCCTATGAAACTTTTGACATCTCTCTGCTTTTGATGAGGTGGGACCCTTTGGATGATGGCTATTTTTTTCAGGTCCACCTGTAGTCCTTACTGAGATATTGAATGACCTAGCTCAATCCCTTCAGTCATTAAGAATTCACATTTTTCAGGACTAAGAGACAGGTTCATTTCAATGCATTTGTGTAATACTTTTCCTAGCTTAGTCAGGGATTCTTGAAAATCACAGTCACAAGGTGTAAAACCATCCATATAAATTTCCATCGCATCATGGACTAATTCAGCGAAAATAATCAAGAATCCTCTCTAGCAAGTGGAAGGAGCATTACATAGGCCAAAAGGAAGGACCCTATAGGAAAAATTACCCCAAGGATAGGTGAATGTGGTATTATCCTGGTCTTCCGGGCAGATTTGTATTTGGTTGTACCCACTGAATCCATCTAGGAAAGAAAAAAACGTTTTCCTTGCTAGGCCATCTAGCACTTGGTAAATGAAGGGTAGAGGAAAATAATCCTTCTTTGTGGCTTTTTTCAGCTCCCTATAATCATCACAAATCCTCCACTTACCATTTTTCTTGGGAAATAACACTAAATTACTGAATTGGCAACGCTTATGTTCTGATTTGGTATATGAGGAAATAATGCAGAATATTAGAGATGGAACTTCATCCATGGGAGAGGATGAAGACAATATTACATTGGTTGGAAAGGGAAAGAAGGGAAAAGGGAATAAATCTCAAACCAACCCAAAATCTAGCCAAGGAGGAAATAAGTAAGATTTGTGCAAAAATAAATGCTTCAATTGTCATGAATTTGAGCACTATGCCACGAAGTATCCACACAAATAGTTGAGCAAGAAGGCCTCAGGAGGAGTAGCAGGTGAATACTTGGCTACACATTTCAAGATTGACTTCACCCTTGTCACATGCACAAACAACATAGTAATGGAGAGCATGTGGTACTTGGAATTAGGTGCCTCATTCCACATGACAAGGTGTAGAGACTTTTTCATTGACCTAGAGGAGAAATATCTCTAGATGCACATCGAGTTGGGGGATGAAGGAAGGTACAAAACGATCAATATTGGTACAATAACATTTTATAGGGAGTTGGGCTCCCCTCTCAAACTCAAGGATGTCATGTTTGTTCCAGGTCTAAAGAATAATCTCAACTTTGTTTCATTTTTGGAAGATCATGGTTATGATGTGATCTTCAACAAAAGGAAAGCATTCCTGAGACACATAGCCATGAGACAAGAGAAGCATATCAGGGTTCATGTGAAGAACCTATATAAGATAGATGTGGAAGATTGTGCTGCATTAAGCACTAAGGTGGAGAAAGTGTGGGGATGAAGGAAGGTACAACACAATCGATATTGGTATAATATCATTTTAGAGGGATTTGGGCTCCCCTCTCAGACTCAAGGATGTCATGTTTGTTCCAGGTCTAAAGAAGAATCACATATTTGTTGCATTTTTGGAAGATCGTGGTTATGATGTGATCTTCAACAAAGGGAAAGCATTCTTGAGACACATAGCCACAAGACAAGAGAAGCATATTGAAGTTCGTGTGAAGAACATATAAGCTAGATGTGTAAGATTGTGTTGCATTAAGCACTAAGGTGGAGAAAGTGTAGAGCCACGATGTCAATGAACTTTGGCACAAAATAATTGGCCATATGCATCATGGTACCTTGAATATTATAAAAAAAATAACCACTAGACTCCCCAAAGGAGCACTTGAGCTGTAGGATGTATGCAAAGGATGTACCTTGGATAAGTACACAAATTCCAAATTCCATGATCGGGACAAGAAATCACATGTAGTCTTTGAAAGGATCCACTATGGTGTTTGTGGACCTTTCTCGATAACATCCACTGCCAAAAACATATATATTTTTCATGTCTAGTGATGAATTCTCAAGGAAGTGTTGGATCTTCTTCATGCAGAAGAAAGATGAGACATTATCCACATTCATAGAATTCAAGAAACTGGTTGAGAAAGAAACTGGCAAGAAGGTGAAGGTCCTTAGGAGCGATAATGGAGGTTATTATGTTTTGAATGAATTAAAAAAAAAATTGTTTGAAAGAAGGAGATGACAACACCCCACAATGCACAACATAATGGGGTGGCTGAGAGAAATAACCATAGCATTGTGGGAAATCTGAGAGCTATGTTACATGACCAAGGCCTACCTCTACAATAGTGGGATAAGGCATGCAACACAATAGTCTATTTGTAGAACTAGAATCCTGATTGGATTCTTGGTATGATTACATGGAAGAGGCTTTCTCGGGGAGGAAGTCAAATGTGTAGCATTTCAAGATTTTTGGAGCCTCTGTTTACTTCCATGTCTGCAAATAATCAAGGAAGAAGCTTGAGCCGACAACGAAGTTGGGGGTATTTTTTGGTTATACAGAAACTCCTCACAATTATCGTGTGTACTTACCTTCCCTCAGAATGACAATTGTGTGAAGGAATGTAAAGTTTGATGAGGAGAAATCCATGTGGTGCTCTCTTGAGAGGGAGATTTAGATCCCACCAGAAGAGGAGCTTTTAGCTCCAAAGGAGGAGCCTCAGGAAGTTGTGGCGGAGCCAAAAATTAAGGAGAAGAGAATGGAGACATCCACTCAAGAAGAACCAACCAGAGAAGGAATAAAAATAAGTAGGGAAGATGATAGACTTGTGCAGGATGAGAGGGAGGATTTGGGAGCTCCTTCAAATTTGTGTAGGCAAAGAAGGTCACCTGAACACTAGCTACATGGATCTAATGATTGATCTTGTAGAGGAAGTAGTAGAGAAACCTGTATGGGTTGATGAAATGGTGGAAGAATACAAATCCATTGTAACGAACAATTTTTAGGAAGTGGTCCCAAGACCAACAGATAAATTAGTTGTGCATTTGAGAAGGATCTTAAAGGTTAAGAATGTAGCAGACAGAAGCATAGAGAAGTATAGGGCCAGATTTGTGGCCAATGGATACTCTCAAGTTGATGGAATTGACTATGAGGAGACTTTTGCTCTTGTAGTAAGGTACTCATAAATTATATCAATTCTTGCACTGGTTGCGCAGATGGGGTGGAAGATCCATAAGATGGATGTAAAAAAAAACATTTCGCAATGGGGTTATTGAGAAGGAAGTGTACATCAAGAAACCAGAAGGCTCTGAGACTTTTGATTGAGAGTCTCATGTATGCAAACTCAAGTGAGCATTGTATAGTCTCAAACAAGCACCTCGTGCTTGGTACACCAGGATCGACAATTATCTCACTGGTTTGGGATTCACCAAAAGTGAAGTGGATACAAACCTCTATCTCATATTGGTAGAAGTTAAATTACTTATTATTTTCTTATATGTCGATGACTTAATTTTAACTAGTGATGAGTAGTTGATTAGATCTTGCAATGAGGACCTTTCAAGGGAATTTGAAATGAAGGATATGGGTCTCAGCACTACTTTGTTGGGTTGGAGGTATGGTAAGGTGATGGGAAAATATTTGTATCTCAAGGAAAGTATGCAAATGAGATATTGTAAATATTCCACATGGAGAGTTGTAAACCCATGGAGACACCTCTAGTGGCCAATTGGAGGAAGGAGGATGCCACTTTAGGTGAAGAATTAGATGCTACAATTTATTGGCAGCTAGTGGGTTCACTAATGTATCTTATGAAAACACGACCAAATATGTGCTATGCAGTCAACCAACTGAGCCAAGCTATGGTTAGGCCAACCAAATTGTATTTGAAGGTAGCTAAGCATGTTTTACGGTACCTCAGAGGCACTACCTAGTTTGGACTATGGTATAGATGGATAGAGGGAGTGAAGTTGTGTGGCTTTGTAGATTCAGATTGGGCAGGGAGACCATCCAATCGGAAGAGTACATTAGGTGGAATTTTTAGTGTTGGGTCCACAGGTATTTCCTGGTACAAGAAGAAGAAAATATCTGTGGCACTTAGCTCGATAGAAGAATAATACATGGTTGCAATTCAAGCGACATGTGAAGCGATCTATATGAGAAAGATACTTTTGGGACTGTTTGGTCAGATGATGGATCCAACTGTGATCTACTTTGATAATTAGAGTTACATCAAGCTCTATGAGAATCATGTATTTCTCGATTGATCCAAGCATATAGATATTTGGTATCACCATTTACGGGACTGTTTATAGAGGCGAATAATGTTGCTACAATAAATTCTTACAGAGGAACAAGATACTAGAATTTTGACAAAGGATTTGTCAAGAGGGAAGTTAGAATTCCACAGGAGCAGGATAGGAGTGGTTGATAATCCCTTTCTTGTTGTGAGGGAGTGTTGAAGAATGCAAAAATAAATTCTAAATTTGTTTTTTCCTTGATTAAATTGAGAAAATTCAAATTTCCACATCAACAGACAACTTGAATGTAGTTAACTTGTGTGACATGGCTTGTTTCAACCAGTTTAGTCAGTAAATTAAAGTTATAGGGCTTGGAGTTTAGTTAAGCATGTCCAATTTCTAATTTGTAGCAATCAAGGTCAGTTAGTTTAGTATTTTCTTTTGTGTTCTTTTTGTTTTGTTTTGTTTATTTTGTTTTGTTTTGTTTTGTTTTGTTTTTGTTTTGTTTTGTTTTTGTTTTTGTTTTGTTTTGTTTGTTTTTTGTTTGTTTTTGTTTTTGTTTTTGTTTTTTGTTTTGTTTTTTTGTTTTATGTTTTTGTTTTTCTTTTTTTTTGGTTTGTTTGTTTGTTTTGTTTTGTTTTGTTTTGTTTTGTTTGTTTTATTTTTGTTTTTGTTTTTGTTTTTTGTTTTGTTTGTTTGTTTGTTTGTTTGTTTGTTTTTTTGTTTTGTTTGTTTTGTTTGTTTTGTTTTTTGTTTTTTGTTTTTTTTTTTTGTTTGTTTGTTTGTTTTTGTTTTTGTTTTGTTTGTTTTTATTTTTTTGTTGTTGCTTTTGTTTTTTGTTTTGTTTTGTTTTTAGTTTTCGAGTTAAACTAGTTCCAACTGTTGGAGTAACTAGAGGAAGGTCAGTTGTGCAGTGAGAATTCAATCTAACTCAATGATCATCCAGTTAACTGATCAATCAAACCAAAATAGATAGTGCATGCAGAGAATTTGAGTTCCCCATCCGTAGTGAATATTATAAGGAAGTGTAACTCCAGTTGTAGATTGTTATTGAGTGTATAAGTGTTGCATATGGTTAGATGATAAACCTTGGGAATTTCACAATTAATTTGATAAATTTCCTAAATAATAGGGGCCTAATTTCTCAAGGAATTGCACAAGGAAATAGGGGCTCAAGTAGAGGTAGAAATTGACTAACTATGGGTCATAGGTTAGTCACTTGCAGGTTGTTCTCAGTTGAGCAAAGTAATTGTAATACATCTCTATTCATTAGATTAATGCAAACAAGCATAGGGTTTTTTAATAGATTTCTATCCCTTGAAAATAGTGTGTGCATGTGTGTTATTTCTCATTGCACCTTTGCGATTGATATTCTAAATTGTGAATTGAATTCTGCAGAGTAGTAGAGTAGGTTTGTGTCTTGTGATTTTGATTAAAAATTCATGAGCAGTTGCAAAAATACACCATAATTTCTACACAAACACCCACAACTTTGCTTTAAACCAATTCTGGAATTTCAACAAATTATTTAAAATATGTAGTCAAAATAAGAATGGATATTTCCTCTGCCTAATGCCTTGAGTGGGATTTCTCCTACCCTTCTATCCTCATTCAAACCCCATATAGGCTTCAAAACTATCAGATGGCACAACATGCTAGCCAAAACAAGCTTTCAACAACTCACGCACAACCCTGAAAACTGTTTGTTGTAGGTGCTGCAAAATATTTTTGTAGCACCCCAAAAAATCTGTATTTTCATATTCTAGGAAGTTGAAACGACTTGGTTTGGTTCCTAATCACTTCTACATGGTTTTTAATGGGTCCTAGACATAAGAGATGATTCCATACACCTTTCTTTGTCCAGATTACACTCTCACTCAAACTAAACAAACAAAACAAATCTCAAATGGCCTTGACAACATTCAAAACAAGGTTCTCTAGTTTTCTATTGAAACAACACACTAATTACCAACAGAAATGTGTAACCACTAATCCACGACACAAACACACATTATTCTATAGACTTTACAACATGGATTCCATAAAGGTAAATGGGCAGTCTCATCATACACTCCACCAATCAAAACAATCAAAGAGGCATTAACACATGGTACTCTACTTTTACTCTAACATTGCTCAAATCACCAACACTATCTCCTACCAAAATGCAATAGGAACTCCTTCATGGGTTTTGAAACATTCCAAAAAATCACAACGAACTATGGCTTCAAAATGTTGATTCTTAATATAACTCGATGGAATAAGAACCCACTTTAAAGAATAAGAAATACACATGAATCAACCCACATTTACACATAGTCCATAAGCATACAACAATGGAAACCATGCTTCATCACACGATCCTTGACCCATACGCACGGGTAAATATTTTTTCAGCTCCAAATCATATTTAAACCAAAGCATCAATCTGACACAAAGGTATACAACCATGACACATTTAGATAATTACTGTAAATTGATTCAACAATGCATATCCCTCAACAAATAAAATTAACATTACACAGACAGAGAATTAAAATAGGTACAGAGGCATTTTAAAAAGCTAATCATTAATCATGTTGAACATACATTAAACTGGCCAGATTTACAATGTGGGCATGTTTAGCCCAGGCCTCTCATCCTTTGTCTCTTTTCCTAACATTGGAGTGTCTCCTCTCTTCTTCCACCACACTTCTCCTCTTATGCACACACTCTTCTTCTCAAACACTCATTTCTCTATAAATAAAGTTAACATGGGTAACCAAGAGTCACAAGTGATTGTTCATTCCCCTTCTCACAAAATAAGGGAAGCTAAAATTACATTTAAATTAGCAAATACTTCCTCCAACTTATTCTAAAAATAAAAATCACATCCTGATGAAAATATCTACAAAACATTTAAAATCTCCCCCAACATCACCATGTGACCATCCTATCACATTGGCAAGCTCCAGTCCAGTCTTCATCGAACTTTGTTCTCCATCTATGCACCTTCATTATATGATCTTGGAAAATACATGAGGTAAGTAGTGATTTATATGTTGAGTGTTTTTTCAATTAGTTATTGATCAACTTAATGACATGTGTTTTAATTTTAATGTAATATATTGTGTTTTGTACTTATTTTCTTGCATCATTTGTAGATGGCTGTTTTTGAAAGAAATACATAAAGATGATATAAAGAATTGGAAGAGAGAAATTCCTTGGCTAATTTGTGAAATGAAAAAGTATCTGCATCCATCATTTCGCAATGCACAAGAGAACCAACTCATACACCAAGTTGAGCAGATTGAATTTTGTGGACCTGTGCATACAAGGTCAATGTGGATGGTGGAGAGGCACTTGAAATCATTGAAGGATTTGGTTAGAAAAAGGACATGCCTTGAGGGTTCTATGGTGAAGGGATATATGGAATATGAATAAACGATGTACATTACTTAATATATTCCCATATTAGTAGAAAATATGCTTGTGGATTGCATTTAGGATGTGAACTCTGTCACAAAATATAAAGGGGAGCACCTTTTGGGGAAATGTAGAATGACGAAAGTGAAATATAATTAATATATAATATAATATATTATAATATTATATATAATATAATATATATTTTCATTTTGTGTATATTATCAACTCATTTACTTTTGTCCTTCATCAATATTAATATAACCATTGTAACTAATATTTATTGTGAAAAGATTTTTGATAACAGTTGATCGAGAGTGGATGAAAGCCATGGAAAAACATGAACAATATCTGGTATTTCATGCAAGGGTGTCTGCATACTTAAGAACCTGTCTTGCTCGAGTGCAAATCTTACATAGAAAAAATGTATTTAGAAATGGTTGAAAAGTAAACAAAAAAACATGATTTTCTCGGCTACACATTTTATTAATTATTTATAAATATATTATTTAATGAATGCAAGTGTGATTTTTAGAACTTCCAAGTTATAGTAATGCAAAACACAAAAAAGGCAATGTCATTAATAAACATATTATATATTATATAATAATAATATATTATTTAATAATATATATTATATATATATATTATATAATATATATTATATAGATATATTAATATATATATATGTTTATTAATTGACAATGCCTTTTTTATGTGTTTGGCATACTATAGTTGAAACACCACAACGCTATGTGGTACAAAGGATGTAAGTTTTGCAGCAAAAAGTTTAAAGAAAAGAGGAAAAATTTTGACTGTAGGATAACTGTAGTCTTCCAAGTCACTAATGTTTCATCTAGAAGTGACACATGTTCACAAGTCTCTGAAAATCGATACTATGGGTATTTGGATGACATACTTGAGTGTGACTTTGATTCCTTCAAATTAGTTGTATTCGATGTGAAATGGTGTAGGCTATGAATGAATGAACATGATCCAAATAGAATTGTTATTCGACATACTAGTGGATTTACCATGGTTAATACAAGATCATTTGAGTAAGGATCAAATTGTTATGTTCTTGCAAGACAATGCAAATAGGTCTTTTACTCAGAGGTTCTAGGTAGAGTGGGTTGGTCATATGTTGTTAGATATGATCTCCAGGAAGTTCGCGAACAGAACCTGCGCGCTTGCACTACTCTGCGCAGCCGTCTGTCCTTCGCAATCCCTTAATTTCACCTTTGCGAGAGAGCGAGGAAGAGCTTGCTCGGGTCTCTCGGAGAAGTGCGGTCAGTTTGATAAGGTAGCGCATTCTGCAGTTACCGACTCCACTTATGCCATCACCCACTTCACCTCCTTCACCTCCATCTTCACCCACTCCACCTCCACCAAACTCATAGTTTAGCATGGTGAGTGCGATCAAGCTACCCATATTCAAAGGAGTAGGGAATGAGGATCCAGACCAGTTCTGATTCGTGGTAAGAGTAGTGTGGGAAGCGCAAGGGGTCACAGATGACAACATTAGGAAGGCTACATTGGTAAGAACGCTACAAGATCATGCGTTGACATGGTATATCAAGCACTCTAATGATCACCCAAATGCAGGAATAGCAGAGATGCAGAATGCACTGAACAAAGAATTTAGCTGGCTGAAATCAAAGACACAGTCAATCATTGGATTTAAAGAGATCGTGATGCTTCCAGGTGAGACCCTCTAGGATCTGGATCAATGACTAAAGAGCACGACCTGTGAGGCTAATATGACACTCATAGATGCACAGCACCGCACATGGTTTGTGGCATCTCTAACACCGCACCTGAGGACGACGCTATTGCAACAGAAACTGCCTACCCAGACTGAAGCGTTGGAAATCGCGATGAGGTTGCATGAGACACCAATATAAGATCTGGGGCCGAGAGTTGAACAAATCCATGTGCAACTACATAATATCTACCTAGAAATGTAGAGCTTGAAGTAGGATAGGGCACCGTGGCCGAAGGCGTGCGAGGAAGTGTGTTGCATAAAATGCAAAGGCCAGGGCCACGACAAGGACCACTGTCCGGTATTGGTGAACTACTTGGTAGGAGGGGGGCCAATGCCATTGAGATCGAAGGCATAGGCAGGGCCGAGTGTGGCACCTGCACTATGGTGTGCGATCTGTCAGATAGGAGGAAAGCACATGAATGATAATTTTCATTTGTTGCAGAAGTATACAACGACACCCCAACAACTGTTTTGTAATTTTTGTAGGTCGGTGGGCCATGACGAGCGTACCTGTCAGAGATACATGTTAATGATGGATCAGACCCCCTATCAGATCCAGACAGAAATGCGAGCCCTCGACCTAGTGGCAGGAATGGCACGTGGTGGATTTCAAGGGTGAGGTCACGGACGAGGAGGAATGGGGCTAGGAAGGGGCCGCAGACTGTTAATTTGTTACAATTGTGGAGGACTAGGAAACTACGCCCATGATTGTACCAACCCAACAAGAATATCTTGTTCATACTATGCTCAGTCCGATCATGAAGCAGTAGATTGTCCTATGTTGATCACATAGATGCGCGAGAAAGGAGTACTCCAACCTACTCCGACTCAAAATATTCAAATGATGAGGTCTAAACCACACGAAGATGACCCGAATGTGAATATGGTGCTCAGAGGTGGTGCGACCACAGGGGAGGATAAGGGGAAGCACCCTGAGGAAGATACATGGGTTCGTAAGGCTCCTACAAAGGAACCTGAGTTCGACTTGGAACACACAAAGAAGACGTTCATGGAAGCTAAGAAGAGCTTCATGGAGGCCTCCACTTCAGGTAGTAAGGATCAACCAGATATAGGGATGGATCCTTCTATGCTAACTACATTTTTGGAGACATGCATGAAACTGTTGCATGACAATATGGTAGTTAAAGGACTACAGGAGTTGATAACTAGGTGCGCAGGGGCAGGGGAACCATGCGTAGTCTGGATATTTTGAAAGAATGCATTGCACACTGGGAGGGAAATGAGATTGACGACATAGATTGGCGAGTATGAAATGGATCAAGTAATCCTAGACCCGGGTTTGGAGGTGAATGCATTACCAAAGTAGACATGGGAACGCATGGGCAGGCCCATGTTATAGTGGTCCCCTATTTAATTACAAATGGTGAACCAACAAAAGATTTTTCCCATGGGGAGTTTGCATGGGGTATTAGTTGATATCGAAGGCACGAGCACACAGAAAAAATTTGAAGTAATAGAGATTGTAGATGACAGCAATCCGTATCCCATGTTGCTAGGAGTAGACTCAGCATGGAAAATTTAGGGGCAAATGTTCGCCCTTTGGCGAAATTAAGGGGTTTTAAATTTTTAGTGGGTGAATATTTTGTATCATAGTACATTTACAAATCACCTCAAATAGCCCACCTTATTTTAAGGGGAGGGTAAAAAAGGTAAATTTAGCCCTTGAAATTAGGAGTTGCAACTTCCATTCGCCCTAATTTTCAAGAATAGGTTTTATTTAAGTGAATCCTATGGGCCAAATACCATATTTATAAAAGAGGTATGGTAAATTAATAAAAATATAAATAAATGAGAGGTATGGTAAATAAATAAAGCATTTTTTATATTTACTCCATAAGTCACCTTATATACATGCAAGGGTGTAGACAAATAAAATATAAGTAAAGTGGAGGTATGGTAAATAAATAAAACGTCTTTTTATACTTACTCAAAAGGTATGGTAAATAAATAAAAATATAAATAAACTAGATGCATGGTAAATAAATAAAACCTCTTTTTATATTTAGTCCATAACCCTCATTCTATTTATGAAGGCTCAAGAAAGAGGTTTAATTTAAGTGAATCCTATGGGCCAAATACCATATTTGTAAAAGAGGTATGGTAAATTAATAAAAATATAAATAAACGAGAGGTATGGTAAACAAATAAAACATTTTTTTATATTTACTCCATAAGTCACCTTATATTTAGGAACACTCAAAAAATGCGTTATATTTAGGTGAAAACTATGGGCAAAATACTATGGGACAAATACCATGGGCTAGATTATTATTAATACTATGCAAAAAAAACATTATTAACCCTAATACTAGTATTAATAAAAATAAAAATGGCACATGGTATTGACCCATGGTATTCACCAAAATGGCACATGGTATTGACCCATGTTATTCACCTCGAATGTAGCCTATTTAAATGGGGGAATTAAACCAACATAGATCCATCTTTACTCTAGATCTACTAACCCCCAAGAGGTATCAAATATCGTGATATGTGAACTAGCATAGAGTGAAAAGATGTTTGATCCCTCTCGGGGCCTTGGTGGATCAAGAGTAAAAATGAATGTTGTAACTTAACGTATGTTAAACATTTTAGCTTGGTTAAAATAAAAAATAAAATAAAAATCAACTATTAATTTTATTAATT
>APFE030296286.1:0-20566 GCA_000404065.3 Pinus taeda
TTGACTTTTTGTTACTTTATCTATGCAGTCACAAAGTTTACATGAAAATTCAAGAACAAATGGTTAGATTGTTGAATGAAGATAGTTGGGATGATGTCGTACGCAACTATCAAGATTCAAGTTCTACATCAACATTAAAATCTTTTTATCTTGCATTTAAAAAGGTATCTTGATTTACACATTCGTTTTTATTCATCTGTTTACTATTTTTTATTTATAACTTACACATATATTTGTTTATTTTATAAAAGATAAAGAAGGATGATAATGGAGTGCCAACTAGCTTCAGAACCTTTATTGAAAAAATAAAGACCGAAAGACTGAGGAAGCAACGTGCTAAGAATGTTGAACTTGATCCAACTCTTACTCATTTCATTTGGAATGGGCTAGAAACTGTTCAATGTCAAGTAATACAAGGTAACTGTGAAGACATTGCTAATCTCATACCTAAAAGGGAGTATGCCCTAGTTATTGCAGATATTCCCCATGGTTTCAATGTTCCAAATATTGACTATGATAGTGACCCTTATACTTATCAAGCTTTTAGTAAACTGGTTGTGGGATTTGTAGAAGTCACGTCATCACCATTATGGATATTTCTGACATTTCATTCATACACACAATTGGCAATGATATTGTCAAGCTTCAAAGGGAAAGAAAATTCAAGGATGCAACTTACATGGTAAGACGTTTAAAATGTATATGTGATTAATGTTGAAAAATTCATTTATGTACAAGTTGATTGAACTTTTACTATTTAATGTTACAGGAAAAAGTAAAATCTTCTTAACCGTGATGATCAAGTATTTATAAATGATTATGAGTTCATTCATATTGATTGTTGGGCAAAAGATGATAGTTGTAGGTCTATGATTTTTAATCGGGTGGGCAGAAAGAGTCATAGCCAAATACTGAGTTATGATGATGTTGTGAGAAAACTAACATATGAACAAAGAAGCAAAATGAGAGATAGTTAACATTTATCAAAAACCACAATTATTGATTAACTATCTTATAGACATATGTTCAAATGAAGGAGATTGGGTTCTGGATTTATTTTCTGGCTCAGATAAGTTTTATTATATAGAATTGAATTTCAATATGTTATTTTTTAAATTAATATGTCATTGTACTAATTTACTTCATTATTTATTTTGTGCTTGATAACTAGGTACAACACTAGCATGCTTCCTTCAAAAAGGAAGAAATTGCATTGCAATTGAAAAAGATCCATTACAATGCAATTTCATTCAGCAAAGAATTAATGCTCTTCAATTTCTTCCAGATGCAATGCAAGAAATTGGGTTGAAGAAAGGGGACTTTAGTGAATCACGTGTCGCAAAAAAGGCAAAGGAACTTCAACCACCATTACATGGGATGTTTGGAAAGACATACATTGGGAGATTGGCAGACATGAAAGATCCATTAGAAGACGAAAATGAGCAAAAGGAAGCAGAAAATATTGAGGAAGAAAACAATTATGAAACTCTAGAGGATGAAGAGTTTGGATTACGTGACATTGTTGATTAAATTTAACTTATGCTTGGAAATAAAACTCATTTTTTGTAACTATTAAGTAGTTATACTTGCAATGTTTTGACTTTGACATTTTATGAGAAGAATATATACTCAATTGAGGTTGTTATGCATTGAATATTTGCAATATGTGATTTTCGCATTAATTTTTAGGTTAACCATTATTTTTTGAAAAAAAAAGTGATTATTATTATTTTTTTGATATGGAATTCATAAAAAAAAAACTATTATTTAACTATTTTTAGTTAAAATTTTCATATAAAATTTGTGATTTTCGCATGTCAATTGTAGAAAAAAATTATCAAAACGTGTAGTTTTTTAATTATATTTATGTTAAAAATGTCTATTTTTATGTCAATTGTTAGAAAATATTGGTTTTTAGAAACAATTATTTCTTGTGGATTGAAAAATTAATTACCAATGTATAGATATATAGAATATTGAAAAGTCAAAATATCAACCTTCTTTTTTAAATATGCGAAACAATAAAAACCTCACTACAAAAAAAAAATTAAAATAAAAGCAAGAAAATATGAAGAAAAAGACCACCTCAAAAATTATTAATTTTACAAAATAATTATTTATATTTCCTACATTAAAAAATAAAAAAAGTTAAAAAAAAACATTTTAAAAAAAGAGTCTGGTGCAGAATTACCACGTTTTTAAATCAGCATAAGAAACACTACCATCATAAAACGAAATGTACATAATAAATTTATAGTGCCAAAAACTAAGTTTTAAAAAACACATGTGTGTTCTACATAACCCACTTTCGAAATCGAGTCACTTTTTTGCTATCTCTACAAAACGGGTAACAGTATGGGTTCCAGTTTCAAAATTTACATTGTTAAAAGTGGAATTGTGTGGGGATGGTTCCCTGGTGGTGATCTCCACCATTTCACAATATACACTTAGTTGACTTGAAACTTAAATAAACCATAAGCCAAATTGACTTGAACAAAATTTCATATTTCTGGCACATTACTAATCCTGTTAGATTAGCCATTTTCTTGGCTATTTCTGAACTTAGTTTTTACATGTGTCTCTTCTAGTTTTATCTGCAAATCATTGCAAAAACCATTGTCGTTTAATGCCCCCTCAAACAACATATTTGATGAAGCTTTTACCAAGCGAAATCATACCAATTTCCATGGCTAATTCATGCTAAAATTACTATGTGTTGGTTGCTACTTCCCTAGTGAAATCATGCCTCTGTCAATGGCATTTCGTGGCCCTTCAATACAACAATTTTATGGTTGTCTTACCAACTAAAAACATGGTCCCTTTTGTTGTGACTTGGTTGGTAAATTCTCAGCAAAATCATGGATCCAATCCTAGTGAATTAGTCCTCTTTTTATACTGCATTTTGGTGACCAAAACACCAACAAAAACAAAGCTCTTGGCTCTGTCAACCATGTCTGCAATTGAAAATTTGTGATATTACCTCTCTGACTTTGTATATTACATTCATTTTCAACCTTCATTAGTTTCATCTTACTCGACCCCTGGTTGTCCATACATCTGCCTCTACTCACAAATTAGGAATATTTTCATTCTTGTTTTGATCAAATATCACTGGTGATATGTTTCTCCCACTATCATTGTTCATTGTAAGCATGTTTTTGGCATCTGCATTCAAATCCTTTCAAGGAAATGTCCTAGTTTATTGTAGAATCCATTGACAGAAAAGAGACACTTGTAGTCATATCATCATTTGATATATTGATTGATCTAGATTCTATAGGAAGGGGAAGTTGGGTAGAATGTACCATATACTTGAGCTCCAACTTGAATTTCACAGCCCCAATATCTCAATGCAACATTAACATATATACAATTACTTAGGTCTGTTACAAGGTAATAGAAAAACTTTAGTGGGTCTGCGAATGCTCTTGATCCTTTCTATAACATGTTGTCAAGCTTCTCAAAATTAAGAAAATTGAGATAAACAAATAAGAAATGTGTCATCCTTTGATCCTTGCAATGTAACTAAGTTGACAGTCAGAATCATGATTGGCCTCTAGAGAATGCCCTTTCTACCAGTAAATTCAATACCAAAACTAAGGATTGTAAGAAGATCCATCCTTGAGTTCTCTCCACTGGTGAGTGACTAATTAATTAGAAGTATAAAATATCTATTTCTATTTGGCAATAAAACATATTCCTAGGATATATTTGATATGACCAATGAGGAAGTTTAATCTAGTTGCCATCGACAATATCACAAACATAAAACAAAGTGAAAATAGAACATTGCTTGTCCATCCCTTCACTGTTCCATCTCATTGCTATGAACATATACGCCTCACATTCATTACAGAATCCTGACATTGTTATGACAATAATTCAATGACTTTTGTCGGTGCAATTAAAAACATTGTGCAATAGATGCAACAAAAGGTGATAGTGCTCTATTCATGGTACTAACACTAAGGTATACCATTGATAATCATTGAGTAATACAACCCTATAATATCTTGAAAACAACTCTATTATGATGCAAAGGATAACATGAAAAAATGTTTGGGCCATAATGTCAGGATAAGATTTGTGGAACATCTCTTAATCTGGATTGAATCTCGGGTTACAATTGTTTTCCACTTTCCAGTTTCTCTTCAAAGACAAAAGTTGCTATCTCACCTGGATGGATCTCCCCGAAGGATCACTTTGACAATGAGGTTTATATTATACTGAAGCCCCTAGCATTTGTCATTTTCGGCCCCTTTAGCAATCACATTAACTATTCCTCGGGATGTTGCTCATTTGACGATGATTTACAATGCCGCACATTCATTCATCAAAGAATGTCATTCTACAAGCAGTTTAATGTCATTGCCTTTGAGAAGAATTCTTAGACTGGAAATTCTTCCTATGATTACATCAAATGCTACTAGCTTGCTTAAGCTTGTTGTAGGTCAAAGCTTCCCTACCGAAAACATGGTAATGACGAGAATTGTGATGTGATTTCCGAGCACTACCCGAGCTATGAGCAGCGATGGCCATAAATAGGAACGATGGAGGGAATTGAAAGAAATTGGCAAAAGAGAAATATGGTTGATCAAGATATAAATCAGGAGTTCCATTGTCTTAGAAAAATATTGTGCAGAGGAGAAAGATCAGGAGGCATCATTGCTGGAGAAATGGCCGTCAACAATTCTCCAACTAAGCAACATTTATATGTTGGCAGAAGTGAGCCAAATTCAAATGGAAGCACGTTGAGAACAACTGGCCCAGCGTGCAATGTTAAACCAAAGCCCAATGCTTGAATGGGTTCGAAAACTGATCCTCAAATTCAGTAATTCTTTGAATCATAAATTCTGGAAATATTTTGGAATCTATTTTGATTTAATGGTTTATCAAATGCCAAGATCAAATTAAATTGCTTTTCTTTTCAGATTTAAAGTCAAAATGGTGCTTCTCATAAGCCTTTCCCGTTCTCACCACTTCAGATTGGCATAAGTTTGAGTGATGAGGCTGGTTTGTATAGTAAACTCAAACAAAGCTTATGATCTATAAGATCACGTACAAGCACCCCGTGATTGTTGTCTACTACGAACTCATCTCTCCTTGCTTCTGGATAATCCAAGCATTCTTCAACTGGCAACTAACCCATATTAAATTTAGGATCTTGGTACAACCTAACAAAATGCTTAATAACTACGGGAAAACTGCTCTTTATATTCAGACTAATGCCCTTCCAATTAAACCCGCGTTGTATACAGAGATATGCAATGAATAATTAGGAATATGTTAATAAAACCCAATTTATTTCCCAAAGCCATAAGAAAAAAAGGGCAAAATCACTTCAAAAATTCTTAATGCTACCGTTCCATCTTCACTTAGATTGTGGTGGAAATAGGAAGCTTTCACGAAGGATTGCAAGAAGAAAATGAGACAGCATTAAGAAATTCAGTTGAATTTGGAGAATATGAATGTGATGGCAAGGAAAATATGTTAAACTTCAATGATCAAATATATTGCATAAATCTGCCACCATTCGAAGAGGAACATTTAATCCCATGAAGCTAGTGATGCGTTGGGTTGAAGGTCCCTCACCAATTTGAAGAATATACAGCTCTCTAATGCTATTGCTCAAAGGAAAACCAAGAAAACAATGTTCTAACACCACAGGGCGATTATTATTAGCTCTATATTTGCAGAGATGCAGATGAACAATTTCTGAATGATGAGGAGAATTAGGGATTTAACGATACAAATTTGCATGCCTGCTAGTTCCTAAATAATATCAAAATAACTCTAGCAGATATAAAGAGGAAATTCTCTATAGGAAAGAAGATGAAAATCTGTTAAAATTAAACGATCAAATATGTTGGATATCTATGCCACCAACGACGTTGAAACAATACATTTATATTTGTCTCACGAAGAAGCATGAACCTGCCAAGTTGCAACACTAAAATAATTTTTAAAACGTATATATGGAAATGTGTTCATCTCTTTATTGGATGTGTTGTACATTTTATATTCATATGTTCTCTTTGTGGGTGCGCTTCTTCTCTCTTGGAACGCACTTAGTGTTTGATTCTTGGTGACATGCTTTGTTTTTTCAACACCTGGATATTTTCTTGTTGGCACTCTCTGTCTGCTAGCTAAGATTTGAAAAGTGGAATGAAGAAAACAAAAAGTGGAATTGCATGCGGGTGGTTCCCTGGTGGTGATCTTCACCAATTCACAATATACACTTATTTCACTTGAAACCCAAATAAACCATAGGCCAAATTGACTTGAACAAAATTTCATATTTCTGGCACATTAAAAATTTGCTTCCTTTTGTTGCGACTTGGTTGGTAAATTCTCAGCAAATCATGGATCTAATCCTAGTGAATTCATCCACTTTTTATATTGCATTTTGGTGACCAAAACACCCTGCAAAAATAAACCTCTTGGCTTTGTCAACCATGTCTCAATTGTAAATTTGTGATATTACCTCTCTGACTTTGCATCTTAGATTCATTTTCAACCTTCATTAATTTCATCTTACTGGACCTTGGTTGTCCACACAACTACCTCTGCTCACAACTTAGCCATATTTTCATTCTTGGTTTGATCAAATATCACTGGTGATATATTTCTCTAAGAAGATTTTTTGCATCTACATTCAAATCTTTCAAGGCAATGTCCTAGTTTATTTTAGAATCCATTGAGAGAAAAGAGACACTTGCAGTCACTATAGGAAAAATGTATCATCATTTGATATATTGATTGATCTAGATTCTATAGGAAGGGGAAGCTCGATAGAATGTACCATATACTTGAGCTCCATCTTGAATTTCAGAGCCCTAATATCTCAATGCAACATTAACATATATACAGTTACTAAGGTATGTTACAAGATAACAGAAAAACTTTAGTTGGTCTGCAAATGCACTTGATCCTTTCTATAACATGCTATCAAGCTTCTCAAAATTAAGCAAATTGAGACAAACAAATAGCAAATGCATTATCCTTTGATCCTTGCAATGTAACTAAGTTGGCAGTCAAAATCATGATTGGCCTCTGGAAAATGCCCTTTCGACTAGTGAATTCAATACCAAAACTAAGGATTGTAAGAAGATCCATTCTTAAGGTCTCTCCACTAGTGAATGAATAATTAATTAGATGTATAGAATATCTTCTTCTATTTGGAAATAAAACATATTCATAGGGGACCTATGATATGACCAATTAGGAAGTTTAATTTAGTTCCCATCGACAATATCACAATCATAAAACGAAGTGCAAATAGAACATTGCTTGCCCATATATTCACTGTTCCATCTAATTGCTATGAAAATATATGCCTCACATTCATTACAGAACCCTCACATTTTTATGACTACAATTGAATGACTTTTGTTGTTTCAATTAAAAACATTGTGTGATAGATGTAGCAAAAGGTGATAATTCCCCTATCATACTACTAACACTAAGGTATGCCATTGATAATCGTTGAGTAATACAACCCTATAATATCTTGAATACAAATCGACTATGATGAAAAAGGATATAGTGAAAAAACCTTTGGGCCATATACCAATGGTTCTGTGAATAAGAACACCCAATAAATCTGGTGGATTTATGGAAAAGCTCAAAAATTTTAACTGTGTCATTTTTCCAAGAAAATGTTACAACATCCCCAATACAATAAATCATTCATGGAAATTTAGACACCCTAAGTAGCTAGAAGCTTCCATCTTTGATCTACTTCTCCAATCCACGAATGCCTTGATAAGCATTTCTTCTAGGGTTTCATCTTCCTCAACTTCTTTGGGGAAACTCTATGTCCTGCTCCTTATTACTCACACAATGAATATATGTTGCATCACAAATTCCCTACATGCAGAAGCTTCTTTCAATGGTACATGCAGAATTATTGCCAAAGGACATGCTAGATACGTGTTCAACAAAATAGTAGAAAATTCTTCATTGGCATGTAGGTAGAGGATATTTAGTACAGATAATGGGGAAGACGAACCCTTCATTATGGCCTTCTCCTTAAGAATGTGTACGTCGAAGCTGCATTGTCTTTTGATTTGGAAACCTTTTCAAGCACATGACATTCTCATAATAAATACCATCCAGAGGAATACTACACATTCAAAGTCGTTATATCCATCCACTCATCCTCCATAACTTATATATTTATGGGTAGAAGAAAAGATGATACCTCCCAGAAACAAAATCAAGAGCTGTTCCATCCTTGTAAATTAAGGGCATCTACTCGATCTTCTCAAATATTTTTAGTAGTAATTACAAATCAGAAATTAAGATTTATCTTAAATATTATTATGCTCTTTTCACTTTTTTAATTAAATTTACTAATCACATGAGATTAACATAAGGAAGTATGTGATTATAAACAAGTCGACCTCAAAACTCCCATATAATTTATCCATAAAAACTTAAGTTTGAAATCATTAACCACATAAATTTATATTCCGAAATAAATTCATTAATTAAAATAAATGTCATATAAATAAGTGTTATCTAAGAAGTGAGCGGTCACAATGCTAGCATGTTGACAACATTTGATGGCATATCCACCCCCAAAGGCACCCGAAAAGTGATTCAAAAATAACAAGTAGTGAAGAGTAGTATTAGGTTCAGGGTTCGAGTCTTGTGATTTGAAGAAGAAGACGAGGGGTCGGAAATAATACTGAGCCTGCGCCGAGTGCACCTTCCCTACGATGAATTGTTTGGGAGATTTGGCAGCACTCAAGCAATGGTTCAACTTCAAGCTCAGGAATTCAAAATGCATCTCTAAGAAATGGTTCTACCTAATATTTCTGAAATGGGTGGTGATGAAACATGGTATGAAGTTGGACGTTCAAAAACATATACACCATTAGTTGAATGTGTGACAGTTGATGCAGTGACGAGAATACCAGTAGTTACAGCATGAATGATTCCAATCAATGCAGTTGATGGAATTGCAAATCTTGAGTTGGAAGGATGCACTGCAGCTTATGGTAGAATTCCGATGAAGGTGTTAGAGTCGGTCTTGAGCCCTCCATCAACGATCAAAACTCTTTGCATTTGCATAGGTAGGTGTCTCATCAGTGTCAATTTTTGCATCCCGTTAGGCATGCCATAACCTTGATGGAGGAGCTGATGTGTTTATACCCCTCTTGGCATTGCTGGTTCAGGTCATTTCATTCATTAAGCTCTTTCAAACTTGTCTTGTTTTCTCTTGAGGTCAATTTCCTAGGTCTAGGGTTTTGGTCAAAAATGTTACAAGGTCATGTGTTTGAAAGTCAATGAGTGTTCAGTAAGTCAGAGGGATGATTGTAAAGGTGTTTCTTTTAAATTTTTATCTGGTACGGTTAATCTTCACCTTGGATTTAAAAACTCTGTTTTTAAAGCCAAGGTCATTTTTCAAATATTTGTAAAAAGTGATGAAATTTCGAAAGTCTTCAGTGAAAAAAATGCAACCCTGGTCCCTTTTCCAAGATCCCTTAGATGATCTACCTGCAAAAAGAATCAAGCCAAAGCACTAAATGAGTCAATTTCAGAACAAAAGAAACCAAAAAATCAGTTTTATAAAGTGTCAAAGAGAAACATTAGAAAGTGGGTTTGAGCATGAAATTTTTTCAAATGAAACTTATAAAAACCCAATCTCCCTCCTATCACTCTCATTGTGCATCCTAGACACTTGCAAGAGAAGTTTGAGAGAATTGAGTGCTGAGAGCTGGTGGAGAATAGAGAGCTTCTATTGTACAGTCATTGACAGAGATTTTAATCAAAATATGCAGCTCTGACTCCTGAGATTCCTGTGGTATGACAATTTAGCATAAATTTTCCTTCTGTTTCATATGTAACCTGTTATGTTTTCATTTCACTTCATGATCATTTCTAAGTCAAAAAATGAAGTGTTTAGGTAGAATTCATAGTATTATATGCTCTGCCTATAAGTTTGTTCATATTCAATGTTTTCTTCTGTTTGACAAGGATTCATCTCCTATGCCCTTGTCAGCTCCTCTCTTGCCATTCCATTTAATCTCAATTTGATGTTAAATTTCTTCCCTACCTTGCCTCAGGAAGATAATTTGTGTTGTTGATTATATTTCTCTGCTCAAGCTATGACTTTGCCCATGCAGCCTAGAAAAATCCCATTATTTACTAAAAATCCCTTTTTATCAATTTACTAGCCTAAAATCAGTTTTTTTTAAAAGTCATCTCAGCCCCTTTTAGAAAAATTTTGCTGAGATAGACCGGAGAGAGCCTTCTCCTTCCCCGTAGGGCTAGCTACGAGGCTAAATGGTTTGATGTTGCCTTGAGGTTTACCTGTCTCAGCCTGAGGTGAAATTTCAAGTGCTAACATACTGGCGACCATACTGGGGAGAACAAACTTATCGTTTGTTCATTGACGTGTGCGTTTCATAAGTCTTAGACGGAGTCTAAAGATACGCTAGGTAGCCTTCGAACATGCTCTTGTTTTACATCAGCGTTAGTAGATAAACGGTGCTTCAGTCGATCTTCGTGAGCTTGTGAAAGTAGCGCTTCATTGGCACTTTATCCTAATATAATTGTTAACTCTGAGCCGTGGATGATAGGTTGAGAGTTTTAACAGGTTGAATGGTTTTTCTTTCCTAGTATTCTTGAGAGAAACAAGCTGGCTACTGATCCTAGATCTATTTTCAAATCTCATTCATCTCCAGCTATTATCAAGTATTTCAAAGATCTAGACTTTGACGAAAGCTTTGAGCTGTCCTTGTTTAAAGCCAAATCTGAAAGTGCACTTGATTCTCTAGTTCCCGACCCTGATTTTGATGCTGCCATTGACATTGAAAGACATAATAAATTGATTGACAATTTCATCCTAAGATCTCTTCAATCAGATATTCACGCTACAAGTCTTGCTGAGTTCGTTGAGCATATATCTGTCCATATTGGATCTACTATCACGGCGCATGAGCAGACAAATCCTCCTTTTATTTCTATTTCTCCTATAATCACTTATCCCGAATCCACAGTCGGTTCTCCTTCTACATCTCATACCCCTCCTACTTCTCCTACTCCTCCGACTCCCCCAACTCCACAAACTACACCTCCTCTTATTATAATCCCTGATATCACAACTCCTCCTCCTCATACCCATCCTACTCCCCCTCCTAGAGCAATGGCTGCCCGGTTTGCCCCACTGGTTCTGCCTGCAAATCTTCATGATATGCCAGCAAATTATCAAAGTAAAATCCCCATGTTTGATGGCACTCCACAAATTATTACCGCTCAACAACATATCGACAAGATGACCGCATTATTTGATCTATATGAGTTAGATGAATAAGATGTTACCATGCGGTTGTTCGTGCAAACATTTGCAGGGGAAGTTAGAAAGTGGTTCAAAGGGTTGACAGCCAGAAGCATTACCTCCTTGGATGCACTTCAAAGGCAGTTTTTAGACATTTGGGAAATAAGAAAAGATCCGCTACAAATCAATGCCGAATACAACAACCTCAAGTGTAATCCGAGTGAGTCTGTTCAATATTACATAATCAGGTTCAATACAGTTTATAATGCTATTCCCGATGATTTGAAGCCATCTGGAAAATCAACACTTCTTAAGTTCCCGGATGGTTTCGATCCGGAGATGGCTTACTCATTGAGAGATAGAGATCCACCTACCTTGGAGGAGATGCAGAAAATTGCTGTCAGCGTTGAGGCAAATTTGAATGACAAAAGAGCAAGAATGAAGGCCGAGAAACGAGTCACAATCAAAGAAGAAGCATCCACCTCAAATCAGCTTATTCGTGAGGTTGAACAGTTAAAAGGGGCATTTGAAAATGTTAGTCTTGGCAAGCCTGAGCCTCAGATTCATAATCCCAATTTCAGAGGTCAACAACAACAACAATATAGGATCAAGCAGCATGAAGCAAAGGCACAAGAAGCAGCAGTTCAGCAGCAAATGAAACCACCGTTTCAGCAGAATTTTGTTAGCCAAGAATCTGAGGATGAAGGTGATAATGTCGGAGAGGAAAATCACTTCTTCACTCCTGATGATATGCCCACATATATTACAGAAGAAGATGAATTGGTGATTAATTTCGCGATTCCCCAAGATGAGCATTATATTTTGTCAAACAATGTAATACTTGAAGAAGAATCCGAAGAGTATCAAAGAGGGTATTTGAATGCTTTATCAACTCAGCAAGGTCAGCAAAGGCAATTGAGAAACCGAGCTATTCCTATAAATCTCGTGCAGAAAAAGAAAGACATTGCAGCAAAGAATGATGCGGTTTCCTCAAAAGGAAAAGACATAGTCGGTCCTTCAACGAGTCAATCATCACCAGCACCCAAGATAGATCAGCGATCAAATGCACCAAAGGATAAAGCTGAAAAAAGAGATAATCCGGCTAAAGAAGGTGAGAAGGTTTCAGTTTTCAGTTTAGAGAATGAGATCGCAAAGTTGAAAGTGCCCATTCCTTTGACAGAAATCTTGAAGAATAGCACCTACCGAGGCCAACTCTCTAAGATGTTGAATTTTGATCCAATGCTAGACACGGTGAATGTACAAGATGATCAGCCGGAATTGATTTTTGGGCTAGCTTTAAATGGTGAGTCTCATGAAAGTGATGTTCCTCCATTTTATATCAGTTTGAGATTGCATGAGTTTGTGTTGCACAATGCCATGTTTGATTCGGGAGCCTCGCATAATTTGATGCCGAAAACGATCATGGAGAAGCTGGGACTTGACATCACAAGGAAGTATCATGATTTGTATTCGTTTAATTCCAGCCGGGTAAGATGTATTGGCTTGATCAAATACTTGGTGGTGAGTCTAGATCAAATTCCAGCGAAGAATCTTTTGATGAACGTGGTGGCGGCGGATATTCCTCCACGGTTTGGGATGTTGCTGTCAAGATCATGGGGAGCCAAGCTCAAAGGTACACTTCAGCTTGATTTTTCATATGCCACAATTCCATTTTTCGGTCAAATGAGGAAGTTATATTGGGAACAAAAGATGAAATACATGATTACTAGTAAGGAAAAGCCCGTCAATCATCCTGTAAATTATGTACAAACAGATTTAGAATATTTTGTTTTGTTTGCGGAAAATTTCAATGAGGTAGGTAGTCAATTAGTTCAAGTAGAAGATATACCAGACATTTCAGAAAATTTCAGAGAAGTTTTGAGAAAGGAAAGTGAAGAAAGGTCTGTTGTCATAAGGCCAATTGCTGAAACAAATGGGCAGCAAACAGAGCATGCATCAAAATCAGATTTTCAGCACTTAGAACATGATGAGGATGGTCTTTGGACTATGGATTTTGACGGTGCAGTGGGAAGCGATGGTGCTGGTATAGGTGTGTGGATTTGAAGCCCATTTTCAGTCCAAAAACAAGTTCCAAGCAATGTACGGGTATGTTCTTACAAATTGGCATTTGATTGTTCAAATAATGAGGCAGAATACGAAGCTCTTATTGTTGGTCTGAATATTCTTCGGAAGTTGAAGGCAAAGAAGATAGCGGTATATGGCGACTTCGAGTTGGTTATCAAACAGGTGAAAGGTGAATTTTAGGCCAAACATCCTCGTATGCGAGCATATCGGAATGTTGTCCTAGATATCTTAAAGAGGTTTTCAAAACATACTTTGACATGTGTGCCCTGGATTCAAAATGGTGTTGCAGATGCATTGGCTAAGGCAGCAAGTAATTTGAAAATACCCATGAATTCCAGCAATAAGTTTGAGATATATGTCAAGCATCGTCCTACAGTTCCAGATAATCAAAGGTGTTGGCAAGTTTTCCAAGATGACGAAGAAATCAAAGATTTTCTGCAAATTGAGGGTAAATTCGAAGACATTTCAATAGACACAGAAGTTGAAGGAGTAAATCAGATGGATGTGTTGCAGCTTAAGGACAATTACATTCCTAAAGGATTGATTCCTTTGGAAGAATTGTTTGATAAAGATGATGTGGCCCGCAAGCCAACTTTGAGGCCAACGGACGAAGGAGTTGAAGATGTGAATCTTGGGACAACTGAAAATCCAAAGATGGTGAAACTTTCAAAAGCATTGCCGCCTAAGGTAAAGAAAGAGTATATTAGATTATTGTCTACGTTTTCTAATGTTTTTGCATGGGACTATTTAGATTTGAAAACTTACGACACAAGTATCATTCAGCATACCATTCCCATAAAGCCAAATCAAAAGCCTTTCCGACAAAAGTTGAGAAGAATTAATCCTAAATTGCTGCCATTGATTGAGAAGGAAGTCAACAGGTTGTATAAGTTGGGAATCATAGTGCCAATCCAGTTTTCTGATTGGATTTCCAACTTAGTGCCCGTGAGAAAGAAGACCGACAAGATTCACTTGTGCATAGACTTCAGAAATCTGAACAAGATGTCATTAAAGGACAATTATCTGCTACCCAAAATGGACCATATATTGCAGCGGGTAGTGGGGGCATCAAGGATGTCATTGCTTGATGGTTACTCCGGGTATAATACGATTTTGGTGCACGAAGATGACCGTGACAAGACAACATTTACTACTCCACGGGGTACATTTCACTATGCCAAGATGCCGTTTGGATTGAAGAACGCGGGTGCCACATTTCAGCGGGCAATGGACATGGCCTTTGCAAATGAGAAGGATGTCTTTTTAGTTGTTTATCTTGATGATCTGACCGTGTTTTATAAATCTGATGAAGGGCATTTGTTTCATTTGACTAAGGTGTTTCAAAAGTGCAAAAGGTATGGCATCTCATTGAATCCGAAGAAAAGTCTTTTTTCTATGAGTGAAGGCAAGCTGTTGGGCCACATCATTTCTAAATATGGCATTCATATAGATCCTGCACGAGTAGAAGCAATTCAGCAATTGGAGCAGCCCCGTAGCAAGAAATAAATTAAGTCCTTCAATGGTAAATTAAATTTTCTGCGTCGCTTCATCCCCAATCTTGCCGAACATCTTAGAGAGATAACCAATATGCTCAAGAAGGACAGAGAGCTCAAATGGACCGAAGAGGCGGTGAAGTCTTTTAATTTGATAAAGGTAATCTTATCTTCAGCCCCAACTTTGATCAGCCCAGATTACACACAGGATTTTATTTTGTTTTCATTTGCTTCCGAGCACACATTGGCAGCGATGTTGATGCAAAAGAGAGATGGAGTTGAGAGGCCCATAGCTTTTTTCAACCGCATCATAAGAGATAGAGCGCTGGATTATAATATCATTGAGAAGCAAGCATTGGCACTGATCAAAGCTTTGAAAGATTTCCGGGTATACATATTGAATTCTCATATTTTAGCATATGTTCCCAATGCAGTCGTGAAGGATGTTTTAGTGCAAACGGAACCGGAAGGAAGAAGGGGTAAGTGGATCGCTGCACTATTAGAATATGATGTAGAAATTAAGCCTACCAAGTTGATTAAAGGTCAAGGTCTTGCTAAGTTGATGGCTGAAACAAATATTCACGTCCATGATATCAATTTAATTGCTGCCTTATGCGATGAAGATGAAGAAAATTCAGTTCTACAGGTATCCGATATATTTGTGTCTTCTCCTTGGTATGCTGATATAATTTATGTGCTTCAAAATTTGTCTTCACCCCCTGGAATGCCTAGAAACAAAGCTAGAACATTGAAACTAAAGGCTGCCAAATTTTGCATTATCAAATCTGCACTTTATTGGAAAGATCCCCGTGGCATATTGCTGAACTGTTTGGTCGAAGAGGAAGCTAAGACAACAGTGGAAGATTTTCATAAGGGTGACTGTGGGGGTAACTTATTTTAGAAGACTACCGCTAATAAGATCTTGAGAGCTGGTTTCTATTGGCCTTCTTTATTTTCTGATGTGTATAAAGCGGTAAAGAGTTGTCATGAATGTCAAATATTTCAAGGAAAATAGAAATTACAGTCGTTGCCTCTCAAGCCCGTTGAAATCAGCGCACCATTTCAGCAATGGGGCTTGGATTATATTGGCGAAATCCACCCAGCATCTTCTGGGCAGCATCAATGGATCTTGATCGCCACAGATTACTTCACAAAGTAGATTGAAGCCATTCCCACCCGGCAAGCCACGAACTCGGTAATTATCTCTTTTCTTGAAAGTAATATCTTGTCACGTTTCGGCTGTCCACATAAGTTGATTACAGATAATGCAGCAGCATTCAAATCGAAGAAAATGGTTGATTTTTGCTATAAATATAACATCAGCTTGGGGCATTCAACCGCCTACCATCTGCAAGGTAATGGGTTGGCTGAATCTTCGAATAAATCTCTACTGAACATCATAAAGAAATTGCTGGAAATAAATAAGAAGAGCTGGCACAAGAAGTTAATAAATGCATTATGGGCTGATCGGGTAAGTCAAAAGAAGTCAATTGGTATGTCACCTTTTGAACTGGTTTGAGTAGATGCAGTGTTTCCTACCTCACTTAGTGTTCCAGTAGCCAAGATGTTTCAAGAAGCTGGTGGTGAGGAGGATCCTATGCAATGGCGGATCAGTCAAATGATTCATTTACAACAGACACGAGAAGACGTTCATCATAATTCCCTTATGTTGCAGGAGCGCATAAAGAAAATCTATGAAAAAAGGGCCAAATCGGATGATTTTCAGATTGATGATGTTGTTTTGAGATGGGATGCCCGCAATGAAGACAAAGGGAAACATGGAAAATTCGACAACTTGTGGAAAGGTCCTTACAAAATTGCAGCATATCGTGGTCCAAATGCTTTTCTTCTCAAAGAAATGAACGATGATGAATGTCTTGGTGGGTCGATGAATGGGCGGCTGCTCAAAAGGTATCATGGTTGAGCATTTTCTGCTCTAATCACTCTCATTGTAATTACCATTTTGTTTTCATTCTGCAGCAAGTGTGAAACTGATCTCCCATCTTCAGTTCGGGGCCTGCGGTGAAGGCTATAATTCTGAAAATGGTGATTAGTTGGTGTCAATTTTGCAAGTTGTTTAAGTCAATTCATTTTCTGCATAAAGTGAGTGAGTTAGCGTCAAAGTTAGTCTAGGATTTCAGTCAATTGTCCAAGTCAAATAAAGTTGTTTCAATTTGGTCACATATGTAGAAGTTAACTCCATTGCCCAATGAATAAAGCACTGGTCTCCTCTCCCAGAGGTCTAAGGTTCTTGGTACCTCCAAGGATCTACCATCCCCATTAGAGCTAATGTTAGAGTCGGTCTTGAGCCCTCCATCAACGATCAAAACTCTTTGCATTTGCATAGGTAGGTGTCTCATCAGTGTTAATTTTTGCATCCCGTTAGGCATGCCATAACCCTGATGGAGGAACTGATGTGTTTATACCCCTCTTGGCATTCCTAGTTCAGGTCATTTCAGTCATTAAGCTCTTTCAAACTTGTCTTGTCTTCTCTTGAGGTCAATTTCCTAGGTCTAGGGTTTTGGTCAAAAATGTTACAAGGTCATGTGTTTGAAAGTCAATGAGTGTTCAGTAAGCCAGAGGGATGATTGTAAAGGTGTTTCTTCTAAATTTTTATCTGGTACGGTTAATCTTCACCTTGGATTTAAAAACTTTGTTTTTAAAGCCAAGGTCATTTTTCAAATATTTGTAAAAAGTGATGAAATTTCGAAAGTCTTCAGTGAACAAAATTCAACCCTGGTCCCTTTACCAAGATCCCTCAGATGATCTACCTGCAAAAAGAATCAAGACAAAGCACTAAATGAGTCAATTTCAGAACAAAAGAAACCAAAAAGTCAGTTTTATAAGGTGTCAAAGAGAAACATTAGAAAGTGGGTTTGAGCATGAAATTTTTTCAAATGAAACTTATAAAAACCCAATCTCCCTCCTATCACTCTCATTGTGCATCCTAGACACTTGCAAGAGAAGTTTGAGAGAATTCTGAGTGTTGAGAGCTGGTGGAGAACATAGAGCTTCTATTGTATAGTCATTGACAGATATTTTAATCAAAATATGCAGCTCTCAATCCTGAGATTCCTGTGGTATGACAATTTAGCATAAGTTTTCCTTCTGTTTCATACGTAACCTGTTATGTTTTCATTTCACTTCATGATCATTTCTAAGTGAACAAATGAAGTGTTTAGGTAGAATTCATAGTATTATATGCTCTGCCTATAAGTTTGTTCATATTCAACGTTTTCTTCTGTTTGACAAGGATTCATCTCCTATGCCCTTGTCAGCTCCTCACCAGTCTTGCCATTCCATTTAATCTCAATTTGATGTTAAATTTCTTGCCTACCTTGCCTCAGGAAGATAATCTGTGTTGTTGATTATATTTCTCTGCTCAAGATGTGACTTTGCCCATGCAGCCCAGAAAAATCCCATTATTTATTAAAAATCCCTTTTTATCAATTTACTAGCCTAAAATCAGTTTTTTTTTTAAAGTCATCTTAGCCGCTTTTAGAAAAATTTTGCTGAGATAGACCGGAGAGAGCCTTCTCCTGCCCCGTAGGGCTAGCTACGAGGCTAAATGGTTTGATGTTGCCTTGAGGTTTACCTGTCTGAGCCTGAGGTGAAATTTCAAGTGCTAACAGAAGGCAATCATAACAATTTATCAGTTTTGGGGATTTGAGTGAGTTGTCGCTTCACCTATGTCCAATGTGTTCATTGTTTTCTGTTTGTAGTCCGCAATTTAATTTTTTCTAGGGTGAAGATGGTAGTGTGTAACATGAAGATGGTAGTCTGTAACATTTTTATTGCGTGTTTAGATCCTTATAAATTGCAAGGAAATACTATACAGAATGGGTTCAAGAAATATTCAAGTGGTAATGTAGTCACTGGTTAAATTTATCTGCATGTACGACACAACCAGTTGTTGTAAGTAAAGCATTTATTGATGAAAAAAAGTTGTTATATGAAAAGTGAGTATTTTGATATTTCCTATTAATATAATTGCAGTCAGAAGTTCTCTTAGTATGGTAGATATATTGTAATGTAATATAATGGTTTGCAAATATTTTGATAGGTCAAACTATATAAAAAATAAAATAAAATAAATAAAATATAAAATATAAAATTATAATTATAATTAATAATTAAATAATTCTATATTCATTTTAACTTTATATCTAGTCACTTTAAAAGATTTTTGTATCTCAATATATTAGATTCTTCTAGGCCCTTAATAAATCTAGGTTTGTATCTAAAAAGGCCTTGAATAAATCTAGTTTGTATTTCAAAGATTAATCTTTCTCAACACTTGGTAGATTGAAAATTAAATCCAATCCATATTAATTTTTATAACTCTCCTAATTATTTCATTCTAATATTATTACACTATATAATATAATAGTAAAATTTAAAAATATATAAACTAAATCTAAAGTATAACACTTCATTCCATAATCACCTACTAAGTTTAATTGACATTATATAATAACAAAACTAGTATTATATATAACAAATATATTATAAAAAACTAAAATCATTTTTTTAATTACAACTAGATTTCTCATTTTACATTTAAAAAATGATTTGATCCTTATCACATGTATCAGTCTTGCCTTATACATTTACAAAGTCACAAGATAAATTCCCTTACCCCAATTTCCTAACTAGGATGAAGATTAAAATGATATGATTCTTATTTTTCCATCAAAGGTGTTCCTTTGCAGCCTTTGCTTGGGCCGATTTGGCCAATTAAATCCTTCTTATTTTGTCAGCCTCTAGTGAATCATTTTCTACCACGTGTAGGATTTGACAACTCTTAGACTTCATCTCTAAGCTCCCAAGACTCAAGTATTTGGATCTCTTCGGAAATAACTTTAGTGGTCCAGTTTCCACTGCCTTCGGCCAGCTACTAGAGTTGCATGTTACAGATTTCATATTCTAAAGGATTTCTTTATTACCAGATATAGAAGGTTAATATCCAGATCATGTATCAACTGTACTGAAAGACACCCTGGTAAGATGCAAATACTGACATGATATATGCATATGATTTCTATAGTTTTTTATTATATTCGCGAACAATGGATAACTATATATTTATCGTTTTGCAAGGCTATTTGGATCTAGAGTACTTCTTCACTCACCAATTCACTGATAAGAGCGATGTATGTAGTTTTGGTGTGGTTCTTCTTGAGCTTTTGATAGGCATGGAACCTATTTCACATAGAAAGGACATTGTCAGGGAGGTACATGTTCTTATCAATATGACCTTCATCCATTTTTTTAATCTCTCTATTTTTTTCTTTCATTTTTTGGACATTCATATTTTATGCAGAATATTGGATTTATTTTCACATTGTTTTTCCACTGTAATTTATTTTATAACACTTTAGTGTTATCAACTTTGTGCTGGAATGAGGGAGGAAGCTGTAGATTTATTGGTTTCCCTAGCACTTGTAGCTAATTGTGTTGGTTTACAGGTGAATATGGCGTATCAATATGGAAGTATGTTATCTATGATTGATAAGCATATGGGTTTGTTTCCTTTAGATTTCTTGGAGCCATATGCCATTCTAGCACTACATTGTTGTATAGATGAAAACGATGCATGCCCTAACCAAAGAACGAAGATTGACATATCAGTGGATAATCCTTATATATCTTCTGATATCTCTGGAAGTAAAATCCTTAGTGGAAATATTCCAGGGGTTGC
>APFE030296294.1:11864-57598 GCA_000404065.3 Pinus taeda
AATACTAAAATTTTAAGGGATTATGAACCCAACAGAATAATATTAAACAAAAGGGATTAATATTATAAACTCAAGGGATCCAAACTCTAAGATAAATATTAAAAATACTAAAATAAACATGGTTGAATTAATAAAGCCTAAGAATTAATATTTTAAACTCAAGGGATAATAAACCAAAGGGATTATAAATATTATAAACCCAAGGAACTAATAAACCTAGCCGTTTAATATTATAAAGTCAAGAAATTAGTGAACCCAAGGGATAAATATTAAAAACCTAAGGGATCAAGAAGCGCAAGTGATCGATATTACAAACACAAGATATTAACAAAGTTATTCATGATTGATACTATAAACCCAAGTTAATGATAAAGCCAAGGGATTAATACTAAACCTCCAAGGGATTATGAACCCAAGGAAATAATAAAACCCAAAAGACTAATATTATAAACCCAACATTGGTAAACCCTGATATAAATATTAGAAACACTAAAATAAGCATGCTTTATTTTCATGGTGAGACAATCTTTGTCACAATACGACATTCAACCATGGCTGACCATAGTTCACTATGATTTACAATGGTTGACCATGATTGATATTATAAACCTAAGGGAATAATAAACTGAAGGCATTGATATTATAAACCCAAAGGAATAATAAAGCCAAGGGATTGTGAACCCAAGGGAATAATATTAAACCCAAGGGACTAATATTATAAACCCAATGTATATAAACCTTAAGATACATATTATAAACACTAAAATGAACATGATTAACCATCATTTATTTTCATATTGAGACAATCTTTATCACCCAAGAGATTGATATTATAAACCCAAAGGAACAATAAACCGAAGGTATTAATACTAAAACCCCAAGGGATTATGAACCTAAGGGAATACTATCAAATCCAATGGGTTAGTATTATAAACCCAAGGTATGCAAACCGTAAGTGGACACAATTTGTTTCATAATGTGAGATCGGACCATGATTGACCACAGTTGACCATGGTTGGTTATGGTTGACCATGCTTGATATTATAAACCCAAGTTAATAATAAACCCAAGGGAAACATAAACTAAAGGGATTAATACTAAAACCCAAGGGATTATGATCCCAAAGGAATAATATTAAACCCAAGGAACTAATATTAAAAACCCAACATTGGTAAACCCAAATATAAATATTACAAACAGTAAAATAAACATGGTTTGTTTTCGTGTTGAGGCAATCTTTGTCACAATGAGACATTCAACCATGCTTGACTATGATTGACAATGGTTGACCATCATAGATATTATAAACCTAAGGGAATAATAAACCCCAAGGGATTCATATTACAAACCCAAAGGAGTAATAAAACCAAGGGATTAATACTAAATCCCTAAGGGATTATGAACCCAAGGAAATAATATTAAGTCCAAGGGACTAATATTATAAACCCAACATTTTTAAACCCAAATATAAATACTACGCACACTAAAATAAACATGGTTTATTTTCATGGTAAGACAATCCTTGTCACAATGTGACATTCAAACATGGTTGATCATGGTTGGCTATGATTGAAAATGGTTAACCATCATTGATATTATAATCCTAACGAAATTATAAACCTAAGGGATTGATATTATAAACTCAATGGATTAATACTAAAATCAAAGGGGTTATGAACCCAAGGGAATAATATTAAGCCTAAGGGACTAATATTATAAACCCAACATTGGTAAACCCAAATATAAATATTACAAACACTAAAGTAGACATGGCTTATTTTCATGGTTAGGTAATCCTTGTGAGAATGCGACATTCAGCTATCGTTGACCATGTCTGGTGATGATTGACAATGATTAACCATCATTGATATTATAAACCTAAGGGAATAATAAATGCAAGGGATTGATATCGGAAAGCCAAAGGAATAATAAAACCAATGGGTTAATACTAAAACCCCAAGGGATTATGAACCAAAGGGAATAATATTAAACCTTAGGGACTAATTTTATAAACCCAATGTATATAAACCATAAGATAAATATTATAACACTAAAATAAACATGATTGAAGATCGTTGATTTTCATATTGCGACAATCATTATCAAAATTCCATGCTGGACCACGGTTGAGTTAGGAATAATAAACCAAAGTGATTGATATTATAAACCCAAAGAACAATAAACTGAAGGTATTAATACTAAAACCCCAAGGGATTATGAACCTAAGGGAATAACATTAAACAAAAGGGACTAATATTATAAAGCCAAGGTATACAAACCCTAAGATAAATATTAAAAATACTAAAATAAATATGGTTGAATTAATAAATCCGAAGAATTAATATTTTAAATTCAAGGCCTTAGTAAATTAAAGAGATTATTAATATTATAAACTAAAGGAACAATAAAGTCAAGGGATTATGAACCTAAGTGAATATTATTAAACCCAAGGGACTAATATTATAAACCCAAGTTATATAAACCCTAAGTGGAGACAATCTTTTTCATAATGTGAGATCGTACCATGATTGACCACAGTTTACCATGGTCAGTTATGCTTGACTATGATTGATATTATAAACCCAAGTTAATAATAAACCCAAGGGAATAATATTAAACCCAAGGGACTAATACTAAAAATCCAACATTGGTGAACCCAAATATAACTATTACAAACACTAAAATAAACATGGTTTATTTTCATGGCAAGACAATCCTTGTCATAATGCAACATTCAACCATGTTGGATATGATTGAAAATGAGTGACCATCATTGATATTATGAACCTAAGGGAATAATAAACCCAATGTACTGATATTATAAACCTAAAGGAATAGAAAACCGAAGGGATTAATACTAAAACCCTAAGGGATTATGAACCCAAGGGAATAATATTAAACCCAAGGGCCTAATATGATAGACCCAACATTGGTAAACCCAAATATAAATAGTAAAAACACTAAAATAAACATGGCTTATTTTCAGAGTGAGACAATCATTGTGACAATGAGACATTCAACCATGGTTGGCTATGATTGACAATGGTTGACCATGATTGATATTATAAACCTAAGGGAATAATAAACCTAAGGGATTGATATTATAAACGCAAAGGAACAATAAACCCAAGGGATTAATATTAAAACCCTAAGGGATATTGAACCCAAGGGAATAATATTAAACCCAAGGGACTAATATTATAAACACAACATTGGTAAACCCAAATATAAATATTTTAAACACTAAAATAAACATGGTTTATTTTCATCGTGAGAAAATCCTTGTGACAATGCGACATTCAACCATGGTTGACCATGGTTGGCTATGATTTAAAATGATTGACCATGATTGATATTATAAACCTAAGGAAATAATAAACTCGAAGGGATTGATATCAGAAACCTAAAGTTATAATAAACCCAAGGGATTAATATGAAAACCCTGAGAGATTAGGGTTTATATACCTAGGGCTTATCGTATTAATCCCTTTAGTTTAATATCATTCCCTTGGGTTTATATTCCCTAGGGTTTATAGTATTAATCCCTTGGGTTTGTTATTCCCTTCGGTATATAATATCAATGAGTTTAATATTAATAAAACTAATGTATTGATATTATAAACCCAAGGGATTAATACTAAAAACCCTAGGGAGTATCATTAGCCCAAGGGAATAATATTTAAAGCAAGGGATAAATACACACTGTGAGACAATCTTTCTCACAATGCAATGTTGGACCTTCGTTGACGAAGATTTATTTTCATATTGAAATAATATTTTTCATAATATGACGTTGGACCATGGTTGACCATGATTGACCATGGTTGATGATGGTTGACAATGGTTATCCATGGTAGATTTTGATATTGAGACAACCTTCATCAAAATAGAATGTTGGACCATAGTTGACCATGATTATAAACCCAAGTGATTTATATTAAACCAATTGATTAATATTATAAACCTTTTGAATAATATTATACCCTAGGAATATGAACCCTTCTATTAATACACCCAAGGGATCAATATAATAAACTGAAGGGAATGATATCCCTAAGAGATTAATACTAAAAACTCAAAGGATTATAAACTCAAGCGAATAATATTAAACCCAAGGGATTAATGTTATAAACCAAGGTATATAAACCCTAAGATAAATATTATAAACCTCAAAATAAGCATGGCTGACCCTCATTCACCATGGTTGATTTCATACTGGCACAATCATTATAACAATGCAACGTTGGACCATGGTTGACCATGATATTAAACCCAAGGAATTTATATTCAAACTAAGGATTAATATTATAAACCCTATGAATGATATTATACCCTAGGAATATGGACACCTAGATTAATAAACCCAAGGGATTGATACTATAAACCCAAAGGATTATAATAAGCCCAAGGGATTAGAATAAACCCATGGGAATAATATTAAACCCAAGGGATTATAATACACCCAAGGGGTTAATACTAAAACCCCAAGGGATTACAAACCCAAGGGAATAATATTAAACCTAAGGGATTAATATTATAAACCCAAGGGATATAAACCCTAAGATAAATATTATAAAATCTAAAATAAAGATGTTTGGCCATGGTTTACCATGGTTGATTTTCATGCTGAGACAATCTTTGTGACAATGCGATGTTGGACCATGGTTAATTTTGATATTGAGACAATCTCTTTCATAATGTGGCATTGGACCGTGGTTAACCATGGTCAACGATGACTGTAAACCCAAGGTATTTATATTTATATACCTAGGGTATATAGTATTAATACCTTTATTTAATATTATTCCCTTGGGTTTATATTCCCCAGGGTTTATAGTATTTATCCCTTGGTTTGATTCTTCCTTTGGGTATATAATATCAATGAGTTTAATATTAATATACCTAATGGATTGATATTATAAACCCAAAAGAAATAAACCCAAGGGATTAATACTAAAAACCCTAGGGAGTATAAACCCAAGGGAATAATATTTAACCCAAGGTATTACTACACATTGTGAAACAATCTTTGTCCTAATGCAACATTTGACCTTGGGTAACCGAGATCAATTTTCATATTGAAATAATATTTGTCACAATATGATGTTGGACCATGGTTGACCATTATTGACCATGGTTGATGATGGTTGTCCATGGTAGAATTTCATTGAGACAACCTTTATCACAATGCGATGTTGGACCATAGTTGACCATGATTATAAACCCAAGGTATTTATATTAAACCAATTGATTAATATTATAAACCCTTTGAATAATATTATGCCATAGGAATATGAACCCGTATATTAATAAACCCAAGGGATCAATATTAAACCCAAGGGAATGATAACCCCAAGAGATTAATACTAAAAACTCAAAGGATTATAAACCCAAGGGAATAATATTAAACCCAAGGGATTATAATTATACACTCAAGATATATAAACCCTAAGATAAATATTATAAGCCCTAAAATAAACATGGTTCACCCTAATTTACCCTAGTTTATTTTCATACTGACAAAATCTTTGTAACATTGCAATGTTGGACCATGATTGACCACTTGTCACAATTGATATTGGAGCATGAGACAATCTGTGACACAATGTGACCATGGTTATTAACCATGCTTGACCATGATAATAAACCAAAGGAATTTCTATTCAACCCAAGGGTTAATATTATAAACCCTATGAATAATATTATACGCTAGGAATATGAACCCTTCGATTAGTAAACCCAATGGATTGATATTATAAACCCAAGGAATTATAATAAACCGAAGGGGTTAATACTAAAACCCCAAGGGGTTCCAAACCCAAGGGAATAATATTAAACCCAAGGGATTAATATTATAAACCCAAGGAAAAATTGGGAACCCTAGACTCTGCGCTCTGCTCTCTGCAGCAAATGCATAGATCTGCGCCCCTGCACCTACCAGATCGCCTCCCTTCACAGCGCCGCCGGCAGTCCAATCTTCAGGCATCTGGTAACCCATACGTCATGGCCTTCCCTGTGAGAGCGGCGGGACCCTTTCCCCCCCCTCCTCCAGATTCTCGTTCGTCGTACTTTTTTGCATCCTCTGTACCCCTGTTTCCTCCAGGCGACTCCTCCGGACACGATCAAAGCTCAGCACAGACTGACGCAGCAGTGGAGCATATAGTTACACGTGAAAAGGAGGCAAACGAACTGGGGGCGTCACCACCAAAGGCGACTTCGGCTACCTGCATTCCAAAAGCCACAGAACAAATCAAAGTTGAGCTCCCCAGTCATCGAATCAATGGAGAAATACAATACATGAAGGACCATGCACTCATTGGAAAATTTCTTGGCTTCTGGCCAACTGAAAAAGCCCTACACAGGTGGATCGCCTCAAAATGGAAGCCCAAAGGACAAGTCTCCCTGCTACTAGGCCCCAAAGGCTTCTTCACTGCAATATTCTACTGCCTGGAGGATAAATCTCGAATATTTGAGGGAGGTCTGTACTTCTTCAACTCCTCGGGTCTCTTCCTTCATGACTGGAAACCCAGGTTCAATCCAGATACAGAGGATCTCAGTCATGCTCCAGTCTGGATTCGCATGTATTCCCTACCTGCAGAGTACTAGAAAGAAGAAACATTCAAGGACATTGGCGATAGCATCGGCATCTTCATCAAAGTTGTAGAGGAAACCAAAAATCGAAGATACACCTCCTACGCCAGGATCTGCATCCAGATGCATCTTAAAAAAGCTCTTGCAGACTCAGTAAGTCTCTTCCATGATGATTTTGAGTGGATTCAACCATTAGACTATGAACACCTCCCTTTTCGATGCCACAAATGCCATGAACATGGCCATCTTTTTAGGGATTGTCCCCTGAACATTCAGATAAAATCTTCTGCTAACGAGGCTAATAAAGATTATGAAGGCTTCACTAAGGTGCCCATTCGTCGTAGGCACGCCAAAAAGCATTCTGTTGCACCCTCTAGTCCCAAAAAGGCTTAATCCCAAAACAGATTTCAAATCCTCACCCCTCAAGACCCCTCAGATAAGCTTCTGAATGGCTCTCAGGTTTCCCCATCTCGACCATCTTCCTCCCAGCATCTCAAAAATTCCTTGGATCCATCTTCCTCCACGCCCTCAAGCTTCCCTCTCTCCTCGGAATTGAAAATGCCAGCTTTAGACGCTGACATGCAACCTTCAGCAATGGATCTTGATGCAACTTTAGCACTTAGTTTGAAAGATTGGGGTACAAAGGATCATCAGAACACCCTATAACAATGGAGGAAGACCCAGAGACAGTGAGTCTGGACAGACTGGATATTCTCAAGCTTGAAACAGCATGCAAGCAGAAAGAGTACAACTCAATACCTCCATGGGAAATAGATCGACTGGAAGGTGTTCTCATCAAATCAACACAACAAATGTCTAGGCATACAAGCAGGTAGTCCATGGGATGGAAAGAAAATCCTAAAAGAAACAAAAAAAAGAGGGCGCAAAACCAATCTGCAAAGAACAATCATTCTAGGAGAAATCTTAATGGAATCAGGGAGATTCCCAAAGCTGACGAAGTTCTACAAGCCCCAACCCCACTGTTCCTCATGAAGCTCATCTCCTGGAACATGCGTGGGCTCAATAGCCCCTCAAAACACAGAATGTTAAAAAACATGATTCAGTTAGAGAAACCAGCCATCGTTTTTCTACAAGAAACAAAAAGTACTAATGCATCACTCGAAAGGATCCTCAACAAAGCATGGAACCACAGTCGCTCAGTTTCAGTGGATGCGGTAGGGCCTCCGGTGGACTATCAATAGTCTGGAATCCGCAGATCCTTATGCTTCAAGATTTTCATGCCACACATAATTTCATCCAAGCTTCATTTCATCTCATAGGGATGGATCTGCACGGTCTTCTCACCAACACCTGCTTCAAGATTTACATAAAAAATTAGAAGTGTTGGATGCACTATCAGCTCTTAACTCTACCAGATAGTATCCTCTATGGATCAGCAGGGGAGATTTCAATATCATCACGAATCTAGGGGAAAAAAAGGGAGGGCGCATGAAGTTAGAAGATGATAACACAGGATTCAAAGATTTCATTCAAAGTAATCAGCTCATAGATATTCAAACCTCAAATGGCACGTACACCTGGACAAACAAACGAAGGGGAATACATAATATTGCTTCTAGGCTTGATCGTTTTCTTATTTCAGATAATGCCATTCATTTGGGAGGATATTTTCACGACTCCATTCTGCCTCAAGGCGGCTCTGATCATCGGCCCATAATGCTTCAATGGACACATCCAGGTAAACATTGCAATCGTCCATTTCGCTTTGAGGCCTTCTGGTTCACTCATCCTGACTTTAAAGAAGTGGTTCGAGCTGCATGGAAATCCTTCACCCCCCCAGAAGGTGCAAAGATGTTCCAATTTCAACAGAAACTTAGACACCTCAAGCAAGTGATTAAAGTCTGGAATAAAACCCAATTTGGTAACATTCTGGAAACCAGGAAAAAATTGGAGTAGAATATGTGTTCTCTACAGCAAACCATTATCCTAGAGGGAAGAACAGAAGAACTGGCAGATAAGGAGCACTCCCTCTGGACAGAAATAGAAGCTCGAAGGCTACAAGAGGAAATCCTTTGGCGCCAAAAATCCATAATAAGGTGTCTAAAGGAAGGGGAAAAGAACACAAAATTCTTTCATCGATCCACCATTCAACGACGAATGCACAACAATATTGCCTTCATTAATAACAGCCAAAGGGAGAGATTAGAAAAGCATGAAGATATTGAAAAGGAATTCAAATAATACTTCCATGAAGCGCTCAAAGAACAAACAGGGAGTAGATCATTAGTCATAAGATCTATCACGCAGCACATCCCCAAGATAATCACGGAAGATCACAATCAAAATCTATTAAAACAAGTCTCCATGCAGGAAGTAGAAGAGGCAATGGCTCAGCTAAAAGATGGTAAGGCTCCTGGACCTGATGGTTTCACCTCCAATTTCTTTCATGAATTCTGGGAATTGATCAGCACCGAAGTCTGGGAATTAGTGGAAGAATCTCGCTCTATGCACTAGCTCCTACCTTCCCTTAATTCAACCTTCATTGCTCTGGTACCCAAAGGGGAAGAATCAAACACGCCAGACAAATTCAGGTCGATTGCCCTCTGTAATGTCATCTATAAACTTATACCCAAAGTAGTGGAAAATAGGCTCAAACCTCTTCTACCTCTTCTCATCCTTCCGGAACAGACGGGATATGTCGAGGGGCGTCAGATAACGGATGGCATTATTCTTTCTAACGAGGTGATCCACTCTTTAAAAATTCTAAAAAAACCAAGTATGATAATGAAGCTTGATCTTTCCAAATCTTTCGACAAACTCAGTTGGGAATATATCCATCAAATGTTGTTAGCCTTTGGCTTCAATGCCACCTGGACCCGCTGGATAATGAATCTCATTACCTCTCCCTGCTTCTCAGTTCTCCTCAATGTCTCTCCATCTTTGCCCTTCCGTCCATCGAGAGGCATACGTCAAGGGGACCCCCTATCCCCTTTCATTTTTGTTCTCATGGCGGAAGGACTCAGTTGCCTCCTTCACCATGTTGTTTCTTCTCAAGTGATCAAAGGCATAGTGCTCCATGGACTCCATCCCTTATCCCATCAAGAGTTTGTTGACGACATGATGCTCTTTGGTCATCCTTCTTCTCTAGAAGCGAAAGCCTTTAAAGCCCTACTCTCGCTTTTCTCTGAAGCCTCTGGAACCTTGATCAATGCCACCAAATCCCAGCTATTCTTCTTCAATACCCCTGTCTCCACTCAAAGAAACATTGCTCGCATCCTAGGATTCTCCATTGCTGTGCTTCCCTCCAAATATTTGGGCACTCCTCTTATGGTCTCTACCCTTAAGCATGCATCTTGGCGTACGCTGTTGGATAAATTGGAAGCCAAACTTTCCTCTTGGACATATCGATCGCTCAACATAGCTAGTCGGCTCATTTTGATCAAATCCGTCCTACGAGCTATGCCTCTGTATCTCTTCTCTATATTAGCGGCTCCCAAATGGGTTCTTAAAGCAATTCGTAACCTTCGAAGGAGTTTTCTATGGGGCTCCACAGGGCTCAACAGGAAATGGGCCCTTGTTAAATGGACAGAAGTCTGCCAGCCGAAATCCAATGGTGGACTAGGACTACGGGATCCCCTACAAAGAAACTGCACTATGGGAGCAAGGATATGGTGGAATTGGTTAGTGAAGCCACACATTCCTTGGGCAAAGCTATGGCAAGCCAAATATGCGCTCGAAAGTCAATGGGATGAACTAACCAGAATCAGTCCTAGTATCTCAGGCTCCATGATTTGGAACGCTGCCAAAATACACAGCGCCTTCATCCAAGAGAACAGCTGTTGGGAAATTCACTTGGGGAATTCGGCGCGGTTTTGGGAGGATTCATGGTAGCAGTTACCAAAACTTGCCTCAATCTTTCATAAACCTCTCTGGCAGAACTATATGAAGCATACCAATCTCATTAATGTCTCTCAGTTCTGGCAGTAGAAAGCACTTCAAGACTTCCAACAATGGAAACCTACAAGCTCCTGTCAGACGGATTTGCATGGAGAGACTTACACAGAAATAGAACAGGAGCTAAGTCATAGAAAAATCAAGCATTCGAACCAGCAGGACAAACTGAGGTGGGGATACACTGCAAAAGGGACATTCACTACCAAAGAAGCTTACATATTACGCTATGCTCATAGCCATACAGATAAGGATCAGCTCTGGAATCACATCTGGAAGTCCAGACTCTGGCCCAAGGTATCTACCTTTCTATGGCTCTTAAGTAAGAGACGCATCTTAACCTGGGATAATCTACAAAGAAGGGGCTTCATAGGTCCCTCAAGATGCCCCAATTGCACTCTCCACTCGGAAACCATCCTGCATCTCATGGAGACTTGTCCTCTTGCTGCTCAGCTTTGGGAGAAAATCGACGAATGTAACAAAAGAGCAGGAAACCGTCAAGGGGACATAGCAATCACTCTAAGAACTTGACCCAAGCACCCTTATCAAAGCCCCATTCTGAATTCTTTATGGAACCTCATTCCAGGGTGTCTTTACTGGATTTTATGGAAGGAATGGAACAACGGAGTCTTCAACAATAGTAGACGACCTATAGAAATCCTTTGGCTCCTCTTAAAGCAAAATCTCCAAGAAACTTTGGCGCTTCGATCATGGCTAGAAACTGACTGGCCGAATTCCCCTCAAGAGCAGCTCATCTGGAACTCCTGGAATCTTAACATATCCTGTACCCCTCCTGATAACTCCAGTCCCACTCCCAAGTCCGTCTCCCCCTTGCATTAGTCCCCCCCTGCCTTATCCTCTTTCAAATTGAATTTTGATGGAGCAGCTAAAGGAAATCCTGGACCGGCAGGATATGGAGGAGTAATCAGAAATGATAGAGGAGTAGTTCAGTACATATAGTATGGTTCGATAGGCAAAGACACCAACAATGTTGCGGAATTGGAAGGCTTGTGGAAAGGGATATGCATTGCTGATCAACATAATTTCTACCCGCTAGAAGTAGAGGGAGACTCCTTGATCCTCATCAATGCGGCTACTAGAATTCAAGCAGGAACCTCAGCTGCCAAAATAGCCTCCAGTTGGAGATTGCTCAGCAGGCTCGAGACACTGGAGGAAAGGCTCCAGCGACCCAACTGCATCATTTTCAAGCATGTAAGGCGTACAACCAACTAGGTAGCAAATAGGTTGGCCAACCAAGGGGTTGACTTGCAACTCCCTCCTACTCAGGCACTCTCAATGACTCAGTGGATATACAACTCCAACAGGAATGCCATTCTTTGGTGCTTCAGGATATTCAATCCCCGTTTGCGAGTGCACATTAAAGGGGGCAGTACAGTGGCGGCCTTCCCACTGGGCAAGTGGCAGCCCAGATCCACCATCTGTAAGGTAAATCCATGGGCCTACCACCCCCATCATGTTATATTGAATGAGGGCCTTTACTCCGCCCTGCAACTAGTCGCCTACTACATTATGGCTCGCCCGCGATTCGTCTCTCCGGTGTTTGGATTGCAGTCCGTCTGCATTGGTATGTTCATCACTTGGGGTGCCGCTCTGAGGTATTTTAAGAGCCAGCCTCCACTGGTCATGCATTATTTGATGTTTGTTCTGTTTGTTGTTTGGCTATGGATGCATTGTCTGTTCGGTTTGCTGCTGGTTCTCGGGCCTTGGCAGTGGTCTCAGAGGTTTAGGCCTCGTCCCTCAGCACAGAAGGCCTCAGTCTCTTCCTTTGGGTGCCCTGGCTCTCCCGTCTGTAAGCATCAGTCTCCAAGTGTTCTCATCGCGCCCCTCGGTGCTCCTGTTGACATTCTTGGTCGGCTCTCTGTGTCAATTCTTACCTCGCCCCTCTGTGTCCCTTCTGCCTCAAATCTATTGGCCTTTGTGCTCCTGTTAGCCACTAAGCCTCTGCGCATGGTTCATCGGCTCTCTGTACCTCTTGGCTCACGAAGACTTAGTTCTTTGTGCAGTCCCTACTCCAGTGTTATCCCTCACGCACTCCCAAAATGCTGCGAAAATGGCTCCGCCTTATTAGCAGAAGGGGCGGGTCTCGGGGAGGTTCCAGAGGAAGAGCTATCCCTCAGCGCTCCTCTCACACCTCAGAATCCTCCTCCAAAGAAATTGACTCTCATGGTGCAAGGCGAGGCCGAGGTAGAGGCAGAGGTCGCACTCGTGCAGCTGCGTGTTCACACAGCTCTCATCCCTCAACCCGATTTCGCTTCCCCTGTTCGTTGGACAACTCTACCTACTTTGTGTCTGTTCGGATTGAGAAGTGAGATAATGCGGCTCCTCCAGAAGTCTCTGCAGAGCATAGGCAACCTTCTCCTATTCATTGTCAAAGAATTCAGCCTGCGGAGGCCTCGGGTGCGGTGGCGGGTCCAAGCGAGCCGGCTAAAGACGACGCTCCATATACAGACTCGAGCGCATCAGATCAATATGGTTGCAAGATCGTTGAGGAGTAGCCATCCACCTCCATGGATGTTTGAGCTTGCCTCCACGTCGCTTTGGTCCGGCTATGACCCCAGGTGGCCGTTTCTGTGGTTCTATGATGTTTGTTCAGCGACTTCAGTTCACAACCTTCTTTGTTGGAAAGTTTTTGATAAGCTCAAGCAATGGCTCAGCTCTGTTCAGGTCGGAATCGGTTTTCATTTATGACTATGTTTGCTGCTCTATCTCTGTTTGTATAACTCTCTGGATAAATCCTGGGATAGTTGGTTTTGGTCTGTGTCAAATTGTCTGTCTTCAGTTGGTTCCAGATTGTGTCAAACTGTCAGTCTTTCAGGTATGGTTTGTGTCAACTTGTTTGTCCTTTAGTTATCAAGAGTCTGTTGGACAAGTCAGGTTCCAAGGGAAGTTTCACCCTCCAGTGTTAAAGTTCTGCTAAATCCATCTCAGTATGGAGATTTTTGAGGCCAACCTCGATGTAATCTTTTTTGTAACCTTTTTGTATAATAATAGAAGTAGCCTAATTTACAAAAAAAAAATATTATAAACCCAAGGTATATAAACCCTAAGATAAATATTATAAACTATAAAATAAGCATGGTTGACAATGGTTTACCATGGTTGATTTTCATGTTGAGGCAATCTTTGTCGCAATGTGATGTTGGGCCATGATCGACCATGGTTGATTTTCATATTGAGACAATCTTTTTCATAATGTGACATTAGACAATGGTTGACGATGCATCACCATGGTTGAAAATCCTTGACCATGGTTCATTTTCAAAGTGAGACAATATTTGTCACAATGCAATATTGGACCATAGTTGAACATGATTTATTTTCATACCGAGACAGTCTTTGTCACAATGTGACATTGGATCATGACTGATTTTCAGATTGAGAAAATCCTTGTCACAATGTGTTGTTAAACCATGGTTAGCCATGATTATAAACCCAATATATTGATATTTAACCCAAGGATTAATATTATAAACCCTATAAATAATATTATACCCTCATAATATGAATCCCTATATTAATAAACCCAAGGGATTAATACTAAAAACTCAAGGGATTATAAACCCAAGGAAATAATATTAAACCCAAGGGATTAATATTATAAACCCAATGTATATCAACCTTAAAAGAAACAAGGTTTACGATTGTTGATTTTCATATTGAGACAATTTTTGTCACAATGTGATGTTGTACCATGGTTGAGCATGGTTGGCCATCATTATAAACCCAAGCAATTTATATGAAACTCAAGCATCAACATTATAAACCCTATGAATAATATTATACCCTATGAATATGAATCCTTAGATTAAAAACCCAAGGGATTTATATTGAACCCAAAGATTAATATTATAAACCCCATGAATAATTATATCCTAGGAATATGAACCCTTACATTAATAAACACAAGGGATTGATATTATATAACAAATGGATTAATACTAAAAACCAAAGAGATTATAAGACTCAAGGAACGATATTAATGAATGCTTAGATTATTAAACCAAAGGGACTGATATTATAAATCCAGACTAAGTAATAATAAAACCAAGGGATTATAAACCCAAGGGAACAATATTAAAACTTAATGATTAATATTATAAACCCAAGGTATAAACCGTAAGATAAATATTATCAATCCTGAAATAAACAAAAGATCGTTATCAAATTTGGGAGACTGCATTCATATTTCACATATCTCAAAAGGTTAGATGAAATTGCAAAATCAAATTTGGGAGGCTTTTAACAAATTGATTATAGAAAAGTTAGTTGCATACTAATAGTATGATTTCGCAAATTGCATAATGAAATTTATTGTAGATGGCCAAATTTATAAGATAAGACTATGATCAAATTTCTCAAATCAAAATCAACAAAGCCTTATCAATTTTGCAACCCATCATATGGAATTGCCGAACCACTTAGAGACACTTAAACACTTACCTGTGCTATAATAATAGAAGTAGCCTAATTTACAAAAAAAAAATATTATAAACCCAAGGTATATAAACCCTAAGATAAATATTATAAACTATAAAATAAGCATGGTTGACAATGGTTTACCATGGTTGATTTTCATGTTGAGGCAATCTTTGTCGCAATGTGATGTTGGGCCATGATCGACCATGGTTGATTTTCATATTGAGACAATCTTTTTCATAATGTGACATTAGACAATGGTTGACGATGCATCACCATGGTTGAAAATCCTTGACCATGGTTCATTTTCAAAGTGAGACAATATTTGTCACAATGCAATATTGGACCATAGTTGAACATGATTTATTTTCATACCGAGACAGTCTTTGTCACAATGTGACATTGGATCATGACTGATTTTCAGATTGAGAAAATCCTTGTCACAATGTGTTGTTAAACCATGGTTAGCCATGATTATAAACCCAATATATTGATATTTAACCCAAGGATTAATATTATAAACCCTATAAATAATATTATACCCTCATAATATGAATCCCTATATTAATAAACCCAAGGGATTAATACTAAAAACTCAAGGGATTATAAACCCAAGGAAATAATATTAAACCCAAGGGATTAATATTATAAACCCAATGTATATCAACCTTAAAAGAAACAAGGTTTACGATTGTTGATTTTCATATTGAGACAATTTTTGTCACAATGTGATGTTGTACCATGGTTGAGCATGGTTGGCCATCATTATAAACCCAAGCAATTTATATGAAACTCAAGCATCAACATTATAAACCCTATGAATAATATTATACCCTATGAATATGAATCCTTAGATTAAAAACCCAAGGGATTTATATTGAACCCAAAGATTAATATTATAAACCCCATGAATAATTATATCCTAGGAATATGAACCCTTACATTAATAAACACAAGGGATTGATATTATATAACAAATGGATTAATACTAAAAACCAAAGAGATTATAAGACTCAAGGAACGATATTAATGAATGCTTAGATTATTAAACCAAAGGGACTGATATTATAAATCCAGACTAAGTAATAATAAAACCAAGGGATTATAAACCCAAGGGAACAATATTAAAACTTAATGATTAATATTATAAACCCAAGGTATAAACCGTAAGATAAATATTATCAATCCTGAAATAAACAAAAGATCGTTATCAAATTTGGGAGACTGCATTCATATTTCACATATCTCAAAAGGTTAGATGAAATTGCAAAATCAAATTTGGGAGGCTTTTAACAAATTAATTATAGAAAAGTTAGTTGCATACTAATAGTATGATTTCGCAAATTGCATAATGAAATTTATTGTAGATGGCCAAATTTATAAGATAAGACTATGATCAAATTTCTCAAATCAAAATCAACAAAGCCTTATCAATTTTGCAACCCATCATATGGAATTGCCGAACCACTTAGAGACACTTAAACACTTACCTGTGCTATTATTTTTTCATAAGAGTTTGAAGTGGGTTTGTGCGAGCATGTAATGCTCCCACTTCATCTCTGCCACTAGCTATCTGAGTGTAAAGTGAAGGGATGAGAGATTTCTCTCAAAACTTCACCTCTTCATTACTCAATTATTATAGTAAACTTAATCAAATTAATCAAAATTAAATAATATATGCCAAGAAATGTAAATATATTCTCACCAATTTAAAATTATTTAATTATAACATTTTATTGAATATTTCAATACCTTAAACTCTAACCACACAATTTAAAATGAAGATTGTATTCTCTAATAGCCCATCCATTTCTAGTATATATAAACTCCACTCTTAATAATATTTTAATAGACATTATTCTCTAACACCCCATTTCTAACATAAAAATCAACAAACCCTCATTAATTTTCTAGCCCATAGTATGGAGTTGCCCATCTCCTTAATTTTCTAGCCCATAGTATGGAGTAGCCCATCTCCTTAGAGACACTTAGACACTTATTTGTGCTACTATTCTTTGATAATATTTTGAAGTGGGTTTGTATATCCAGCATGTAATGCTCCCACTTTATCTCTATCACTACCTATCTAAGTGTAAAGCGAAAAAATGAGAACTTTCGCTCAAAACTTCACCTCTTCGTTACTCAATTATTATAGTTAACTTAATCAAATTAATCAGAATTAAATAATATATGCAAAGAAATGTAAATATATTCTCACCAATTTAAAATTATGTAGTTATAGAATTTTATTGAATATTTCAATATCTTAAATTCTAACCACACAATTTAAAATCAAGACTCTATTCTCTAATAGTCCGTCCATATCTAGTATATATAAATTCCATTTCTAATATATATCAACTCCGCTCCTAATAATATTTTAAAAGACACTATTCTTTAACACTCTATTTCTAATATATAAACCAAGCTCTAAATAATATTTGTGAGCATGGTAGATAGATGGCATAATGAAATTTATAAATCCTTTTATAAATAAAACATCTATCATTTCAATTTGAGTCTGAGCAAGGGGCATGAAAATGATAACCCATAAGGTAAGGTGGTTAGTTGATGGCTTGCATTCAATTGTTTGCATGTGTAAGGTTACATCGAAAGAGGGAGGATGTCTTGGGGGATGTGGGGAGAAGAGATCTAGATCTCTCTCATGGACTCACTTCAATTTGATTATTCGCTTATCAACTGGAATTAGGATTCCCTTCATGGTTGCATGAGCAGTCATGGGAAGGAGACTTAGGCGCATTCGTGGCTTCCAGGAGTCGAGCAAATACTATGGGTATGATTTTCTTGTCACTTCTAATCACATCTTCTCAAACCTAGTTATGTATCTTTCTTCATCAGTTTAATGTTCATTTCTAAAATGTGGATTTTGGAAAGTGTTGAGGCAATATGGGTTGGTTCTAAAGCAAGTATCATGAAGGGAAAAGCCAGTGCTTTGTGCTCTCTGAGTCTCTTTGTGCTTTACGAAAATTTTCAATCTTTGATGCCTTTGTGTGTAGAAATTAATGTCGATCTCATTTCTAATGTAATGGTGGGATGGGTATACAATTATGAGAGCTACCCAAGAAATTACCAGCCGCTCCAAGCAAACTCTGTAAATTGGGTAGATGGTAACCTTGCATGGAAGACATCCCTGTCCCCAAAAGGGTCTTGAGCTTTGACAAAAACCAATGACAACTTCTTGAGTTGTGGCCAGGCTAAATATGGGGAGGTTCATGGGTATTTTGAATTTCCTACTCATTTCTATATTATATTATGCTCTCATATCCCTACATGTTTCTTTTGTTTTCAGTGAGGATCTTCTCTCGTTCCTCTTTCTCTGATCATTGGTTGGGGGTTTTCTTGGCTAGGTTTCTGGTTGTTAGACACTGGAAATCTTGGCAACCTAAATTCAGTGTTGCTTCATGTAATCCGCTTTAGCTTTAGTGGTTACCTATGTTGTCTGAATTTCAGTATTATGGCTCGCCCTACCTCTTCCAAAAGGAATTGTCGCTGGGGTGGAAATGCTCAGAGTCCTAGCAGAGGTTGTGGTCATGGGGAAAGGTAGACCCTACCTCTAACAACTAGGGGAAAAGGTCACCAGGTATAGTGGGAAAATCTCAAGATGCCACTTAGGCTTATTATAATAGCACCCCTCCTCCTCTCTGTTAATTGATATCAGACTGGAAAGTAGAATTAAAGGAGAAAGTCAAAAATATTGACCTTCATTTGGGAGAGTGGTTATCCTTAGTACATGATCCAAGTCATTCCAGGGGCAGATACACCCAATTCCAAAAGTTGATATACTTATATTGTCTTAATATGAAGAACATAGTGGAAAAATTTATTGGGTCTAGCCCAACTGGTCCATGTAAATCAAATTCTAAGCTCGAGGAAATACAAGGGAATTTCAATTAATACAATGTCAAATCCAACTTCAGAATGATTGTCTGAGTTGAATTGAGAAGCATATCCATTGTCTTCCACAGACAGTGTTGTCAGATTTCGATGCTAAAGATCCGACACCTGTGGACTCTTCGAATGAGTAATGGTCACACTAGCATGGTTGTTTTATTATGAGAATTTTGAGCAATGTTTTCATTGGCATCTCAAAATTTTAATTGTTTTTGTAGATATATAGGTATTAGGAATGTTAAAGCTACTCAGACTTATATTTCAATTTTAGACATTATAAAAACATTTGAATTTTGGATGGCTTATCATGCAGTTAGATGAACAAAAGATTCAGTTTCTTAGTGAGCTGGATGAGGCCATCTGGAAATTGTTAGATGTGTATGTATTCCTGTTTGCTTTTTGAAATGAAATAGAAGAGTCCTACCAATCTTACAAAAAATATAAAGTATTATTATTATTATTTATAAAAGAAATTAATATGAGTAAACACATATATATCGATAAAATATAGTTAAATTAAATAATATATATTTTTTTATGTTCACTTTTAATTAAACTTGATTAATTAAAAAAATCATATAAATATTTACTTATTGGTTTTTGTGCATTAGTATTGATAAGTTATAATTTGCAGCAAAGACTATTACAATCTCCCAATATAAAAGTGAGCCTGAATTTCCATAATTTGACCAATTTTGTTACAGTATTCTAATTATATATTCTTTAACTGATATTATTAATTCATTTATAAATTCATAATATAATTATATAAAATAATGGTAAACTTAATTCAATTTTATGAATTTTTAAATTATATATTTATATTATTTATATATATATATATAGATATATATATATATATATTATATATATATATTATATATATATATATACCACATCTTTTTTAAAAAGAATCCAAACTTATATAAATTTCATTCATGACAATATTAATCAATTATTTTATCTAATTATATTTTCAAAAATTACTTTTATATCCTACAATAATATTCAATATAACTTATAAATATCTTTAAATATTTTTCCATACTCTTGAAGAATTATCATTTATCTATTTTAAAAAGGGCAAGTTGAAAATTAATCTTTGTTCTTATTCTTCTAAAAGCTGTGTATTTCCTAAAACGTAAATATACCATGATAATACATTACTATTTTTTAGGGGAAGATGGCTCTTCGATTCTCATGAGCACACCTTTAACAACTACACGAGGAAGGTTAGTGATTTTTCTTTTCCACTCAATTTTCCTCCACAGCTCTTTCCTGAGTAATCCAATATCCTAATTGACCTGTTCGGTGGGTTAATCCTTATGTTTCTTGGAGTGCGGTATTGTAGCCCCTAGCAGGTTTTCTCTTGTATCAGCTTGATGGGTCTCCAATGTTCTCCAACTCACTGATAGGTGGCAGTTTAGTCGGTGGTGGTCAGTTTTGAATATTTTCTCTAGATTTTTCCAGTATGTTAAAGTGGAAATTCAACATGGAAGAGGAGATGATGGACTATTCATAATATCCTCCCTCCAATACCTCCATCTATAAAATCCCTCCACATTAACTCTAGGGGATGGAGATGGATCTGACATGAGGTTGATAAAATCTAGGAATATTTGCTTCGTTGTTAGTTCTCTCGGATGGTGATATCGCTCCCTCTACTTTCTTCCCTGGACCAACTATTTTCCCACTATCCTATCCTTTGTTCAGAATTGATTGTCCTTTCAAAAAACATACTATTGGATGACCTACTTCACAAGATCTCCCAAACTACCATGATGGTTTATCAATGGAAACCCTAAATTCCTAAGTCATGTATTAACCTTTGCAACCCACTTCTCTCTTCTGACACCAAAGTTTCAGGAGATAATCAACTATGTTTTATTTTTGAGATTCAGTAATCACACCCTGCAAACGAGATCATTGAGGAAGTACCCCAAGGGCCTTAAATCCACATTAGCTCTTCTATCACAACTGCGACTCCCACGGACCCTAGTGTGGTTAGGGTTTTGTTGTCCATAAGCGAGCTCAATTGTAATGGGGAAGGCATTAGTGTACCAACCCCAACTCTTCTTGGAGATGTGGCCCAAGTAGGAAATCAGATACATAGTGGGGTCATAGCTTCTCAGGAGAAAGAAGGGAATCATCAGAAAAACCCCAAGAAAACAAAATTCGCTAAAGTCAAGAAAAAAAACAGGGTACTTTTGTTGGGTGAAGTTATCAGACTTAATGAGATTATGGACATGGTCAGAAGGGTTTTGGTTGACAAGGTTAGAATTAGGAACTACCCGTCCTCCCGGATCAGGAAATGGACCTAGGAAATATAGGGCCATGTCTTGCATGCCCTCCCTATGGTTTGCACTATGCAAAAGGGTTGTTTCACACTTTGATTAATTAAAGAAGAACATGTGATTTGGGTCCTCTCACAAACATACTGGAATATTGAGATGGCACTAGTCTTACTAAATTGTTGGCCTCCTATGTTTAATGCTGAGCATGAATAGTATGGTGTTAGTCCTATTTGGGCCCACCTTTTTGGCATGCCCCTTTAGCTCTAGACGAAAGAAATTTTTCGTCTCATTGGTGACAATCTAGGGCAGTTTCTGGATTTTCACACATTATTTTTGGAGACTGGAAGAAGGTCGTTTGCGTAGATCTTGGTATATCTGGATACTTAGGAAGGCTTGGAGGAGAATTTATTTTTTCATTACAGAGGGTTAAGTCTGTAATAAAATTATCTATTATGAGGGATTTCCTTTTAGATGTCATCGTGTTCACTAGGTGGGACATGATTTCAAAGACCTCCCTTTACTTCTAAAGGATAATTGGGAGTTTCTTTTGATATTTTGGGAGTTACATGTCTCGAGGCCTATCATCAGGAGGGGAACATGTAGTTGGAACACCCGCCTTGATGCACCTGACCCCTTCAGCCGATGTCAGATTGGTAGCAAGGGAGGACTCTCAATTTTCTAGGACTGGTTTGCACAAGCATGGTGTTGGTTCGAGGTTGTCACAACTGTCTGGATTTGTTCCATCAGGTACTACTTCTACATCCCCTCCTTTTACTTTCTACATTGTCTCTCAAGTCTCTGTATCTATGCCTACATCCTCATCCAACATTCCTAGTAGCCATATTCCATTGAATCATTTGGGGGCTCTGTCTTGTTGAGTTAAAAATTTACCCATTTTTTTCCTAACTCCTTCTTCTACTCTTCTAACTCCAAGTGACTCCTCTTCAAGATATGGAAAGCTTCATAGATACTATCTATGATCCTCAACCCATCCATCCTTATGATCTATTTCCCTCACTAGTCACGAGACTAGTATGGGTCCTTTATACCCATCTAAAATTCATAAAATAACCCATAGGAGACAATCTCATGTCTCCAAAGACATGAATTAGGCTATCCTAGATATTGCTACTAGCAGGAAACTATCTCTAGAAGGGGTTCTTATAGCAATGCATGCCCCCTCTTTGGTTCCCCCATGAAGTGGCTATCCTACAACTGTCAAGGGTTAGATAGCCCCTCAAATAAGCTATCTCTCAAATACGTAATTCTATCTGACTATCTTCATATCATTTTTCTCCAAGAAAATTTGGGTCCCAATTGAGAGGTAGAGAAGACTCTGTCAATTTTATTCAAATATTGGAACTTCTGTGTTATTGATGCGAGGGATTGATTTGAGGGGTTTCCATTGAGATTAACCAAAAAACTATGTAGATTTATAATATATGGGGACATCACAACTATATTGCAGCTGATATTTCTTTTCACAAGAAATCAGTGTATCATTCATGATCATTAATGTTTACAGATGATGTCAAAATCATGTAACCTTTTGGAATGAATTGATGAACAAGTCTTTCATGAATATGGACTATTTGATTATTGGGGGGGTCTAAATTTCTCCATTGATAGTGTTAAATGTTTGGGCCATCATGCGCAAGGGGATACCCTCTCGAATTTTTTCTCCTTTCTTGTGGGATCACAACAACTCATCGACATTGATATGGATAAAATTATACCTACTTGGAGAATTCATAGAGTGTTGGAGGATACAATTGCTAGAAGAATTTTTTTTATTAAGGAACCCTTTCTGGATCACTTCTCTTGTTTTAAATAATGGGTCAGAATGGTGGGTCAATCCGACCACCATCCCATCTTCCTCTAGCTTGTAGGTCATTTTGACAAGCCCATATCCCCCTTCAAACTTAATTCCACTTGGCTGAAAGAGGAGGAATATCGAAGATTGTTGTCTAAGAACTAGAGGAAGTGTGAGTTTCACATGGACAGATCGATGGCTTCCTAATTTAATGAGAATCTATGTAATTTAAAAATGAAAAATTTGGAGTGGCTTGAAAGGAAAAGACATAGGGATGAGGAATTAGAACATTTGGAACAACCTAATGGAGGGGGTTATTCATACAATGAATCAAAATTACATCTCATTCAATTAGAAATGGCTAGACCATGAATTTTTGAATTGAGAGAAGAGACTTGGAGGCTAAAAGTAGGGTGATATGGCTCTAGGAAGGGGATGACAACACTAGGTTCTTCCATCAATATTCCAAGGAAAGGAAAGTTTTCAATACCATCTGGTCTCTCGTTGATGATATGGGTTTAGGGTATCAAATTTTAGAAACTTGGCCAGGATGAGGGTTCATCATTTCCAATCGATTTTCTTGGCTCCTCGGCAAGCTTCCCTATGGGAGATCATGCATACTACCCAAGTCTTCTTTAGATATGCCACAGATGAAGAAAATGACGACCTGTAATAAGCAGTTTCATCAACGAACTGGAAGATGTCCTTCACTAGTTCAAAGAGGATAAATTTCCAGGCCTTGATGGCTGGACTATATAATTCTTCATCAACTTCTATGAACTAACTTGTCCAGATCTATTAAACGTTGTGGAGGATTGTCAAACATCTAGCAGGATGTATGGTTCCTTCAATTTTATTTTCATCGCACTTATTCCTATCTCAAATGATCCATCTACATTTGGATATTATCGTTTGATTTCACTACGTAATGTCATTTTCAAGATCATAGCCAAAAAAATCGCAAATAGGCTCAAAGAAATCTTATCTCATCATATTTCACAAGAAAAATTTTCCTTCTTGGAATATTGAAAAATAAATGAAGGCATTGGAGTAGCACAAGAGGTTCTTCCCAGTATCAGAACAATGAAATTGAAGGGAAATATCATCAAGATCGACTTCTCTAAGGCTTTTGATAGAGCTAGTTGGCTCTATTTGAAACCACTTCTTACCCACCTTGGATTCTATATTTAATTTAGTAACTAGATCATGTGTTTTATCACGTCAGTATCATTTATTGTTATGGTCAACAGTGCTACATCAAATTTATTTTATGCTGAGAGAGGGCTTCAGCAAGGCTACCCATTGTCTCTGTTACTATTCCTTCTGATTAATTATTGAAGGGCTCAGCAAATTGATTCATAGATTGATCAGTCAGGATACCCTCAAGGTTGTTCGTGTTGGGGTGCAATGCTCCTACCTCACCTATTTTTCATCGATGATGTATTGATTTTCTTGGATGGATCACGTAGTGATTTGGTTGAACTGAAATATATCTTGGACATATTCTACTTCACTATAGGTATGTCTCCAAATCATTAAAAATCCACCCTTACATGTTGTGATTGTTGGACATTGAAATTAAATTTGCTCATAATATTTTTCCCTTTCAAATCAAGCCCCTCGATGAAGGGATCAAATATCTAGGATTTCAGTTGAAGCCTAATGGTTATATCAAAGAGGACTAAGTGACCAAAATTGAAAAGAAAATAAAATATTGGTGTCACAAGTGGTTGTCCAAAGCTGGGAAGTTGGTGCTCATCAAATCTGTATTGGAATCCACTCCTATATTTTTGATATCCCTTTCCTCGATCCCCAAAGTCATACTAAATATCATACAAAGACTTTGTTGTTGTTTTCTTTGGTGGGGGGTGAAGGAAGGATATACTTTTGCTTGGGTCAGATGGGACAAAATTTTCCTCCCCAAAAAATGAGGGGGTTGGGGTTCAAAATACCTTTATTATTTCTCACAAGCTATGGCTTCCCAGGTTGGATGGAGACATATCATGATACATAGCCTTTGGATTGATGTTGTGCACCAGAAATAAATTCTTTCGTTATCTATAAAATATTGGATCCATCTCCTGAATAAATCGAGAACCAATATATCGACTATTTGGAAAGTTGTCCTACAATCCTTTCCCATCACCGCCTTGGGTCTAGCCTGACACATAAGCTTTGGGAACCATGTTCAAGTTGGCATCAATCCATGGTCTTGCTATGGAAACAATCATATTCTACCACAAGATCTAGTCATCTTATTTTCCTCTCACGAAATCAAATATTTAAATTAAATTGTGAATTTGGTGCATTTGGATATGTGGGGACAACACTGGCTATCCGCAACTAACCTTCAAATTCTTGAGAAATGGCTCAATGCTTGGGGAGAGACATGAGGGTGTTGTCTTCGTCACATGTCTAAATTACTAATCATGAGGATGAACTACTATGGGAACTCTCAAAACATGGATCCTACACTCCCAAAGATGGTTATCTATTTACCATTGCCTCAAGGGAACCTGGCACACTTGGTTGGTGGTGGAGGCACCTCTCAAATATGAAAGGACCAACAAAGTCTAGGATTTTGTTATGGTGTATTCTAGAAAACAATCTTTTGGGCCACTAGTGACAACCTAAAAAGGCATTCCTTTGTGGTCCCTAACGGTGTACTTTATGCAGAGAATATTAGGAATCTATTGAACACCTATTTTTAACATGTCAGGTGGCTTGTCAGGTATGGAATCATATTTACCAGGGGATATCCTTAACTATAAAATGGTGGGGAGGAAATCTATTATAGACATGGGAAAATTGGTGGATCGAGACAACAACAAATAAGTTAAGAAATATTCAATTGCTCACATGTTGGGGCCCCTATATTGGGCAAAATAGAAATATCTCCCGCGACACTTCTTTTTCTCCAAAATTTACAACCACTTAAATCTATGTGATTTATAACCTTCTCCCGGATGATGAAAATCCAAATGCACCCTAAATTGTCACCATGGAATCTATTGATCATAACATCCCTTAGGCATATTTTGATGGCTCTTTGATGCAGGAGCATTGACTTGAAACTATCACTGTATTTTAGTAGACATAGGGGATCTTGTATTTTCAAGCAAGTTGGATTCTTATGTATGTAATTATTAATGTTTTGAGTGGTTAAAATAGAAATTAATTAGACAAGGTGAAGATAATTGTAAATGTTCTCAAATGTAGGAGAACATGGGTGATTAATGATGATGAGAGAGTTAGAAATCAATTGTAAGTCTTGGACTAAAATGTGGTTTCATGATTCGAGGATCTAGAGAGGATTCTTAGGGATAAGTAGGAGTCAAAAGTGGACTTAGAGGATATTTAGGATTCAGTTCAACAAATTAAGGATCTGAACCAGAATGAGTTCAACAGAACCTTTTGTATAAATGTAAGCCTAAAAGGCATAAAGAGGGAGTAGTTAAAGAAGTAGTTAGAAGAGCAGCTAGTGAGTCAAAGAGTCAGATTGTAAGCCTACGAACAAGAGAAGGAAGGCTATTGATTAGAAAATCGGGCCAGAGAGAGAGGCTCTTCTGTAAATACTTGGTTATTAATACAGAAAACGCGATTCACATTTTGTATAATGTGTACTATGTAACTAAATTATAATTTGTGTGTGACTAGAGTAATTCAGTGTAACATAGGTTGCAGGTACAAAGCAAGAAGGGAGGCGAGATACAGAGAAGTGTAACAAAACAACTTCCAACTAGGGTTGGGTAGAAGTTGTTGAGGCATCTCCACAGTTGCGATTGTGGGTAAAGTTGTATTGGAGATAACAATTCCAGCAAAAGGAATGTTAGATAGAATTATTGTCAGCAAGAGGTTCGAGGAGAGAACCATAGAGCTATGTTTCAGCCTTTGTATATATCGGAGGAAGCCTTTAGTGTTATAGTGGAGGTGGAAGATAATAAAGGAACGAGTGGAGTTAATTTAAGGAGAGAGATGTGGTAGAACAATGAAGGATCGAAACCCTTAAGAGAGTGAGTCCACAAAAGGACATTGAATAAATGAAACAAATCCAAAGTAAAGAGCAGTGGGGGTAGGAAAGAACAAATTCCTTTGATTGTAATTGAAGTCCCGTAATAAATCCTATCCATCAATCACCAAAGTTAATTCTTACGTCATAGTCAACTACAGGATGAAGTGAGTGGATAAATCGTGTGGTAGTTGAAGGGTCGCAGATCATAGCATCTAAAAGCCTCATCATCCCATAGATATCTAGTTGTAAAGAGATCAAACTTCAATAGCAAGGGCAGACCTGAACTTCTATAGATCTAGTGTTTATAATTCACATTGAGTCCAAAAAAACATTAAAACAACGCGTAAGTGTTCCACTAGATATCATTGTGCACCGTTGGATCAAGCAGATCTTGATCAATGATTATAAAGCGTCAGGCAAGTTTGTCGATTGGAAAGAAGTACAGTTTTCAGATTGAGAGTTAGATTGACGGTGAAGATTGAAGTGATAAAGAAATTGGAAAAGGCGGACCCGAAGAGGTTATAGGTGCGGTTTCATTTTATTTGAATTCTAGTTGTGATCACATATCACATGTGAGAGGCGATGAAGTTGCAGGATGGATTGATGTGATATTGCAATAGTAGTTGATTTGGTGAATGAAATCAACGGTGGAGAAGGAAGTCACATATCGCAAGTCAAGAGTTCCAAAGGCATGTTCTAATGGTGGAGAAAGATTGCGATTGCGATAAAGGAAAGTATCGGTAATGTGTGAAGACCGAGGAGAAGGTGAAAAGGTATGGTTTATGTGTGTTGTGGAATACATCTATTATGTAAACATTATAATAGAAATAAAGTGACGATAGGGAGTTTATGGCTAAGTCCATGAATAACCATAATTATAGAGTGGGGTTGGTTATATATTTGCGGGCTTAAGGATTGATTAAAGTTTAGATGAAAGGTTGAGTTATAAAGTCCTGATAGAAAGGATTGAATGAAGGTTTAGACTGTGGTAAGTTCCAAAACATTCTGCATGAGATTTAAGTAATGGGGCCTTAAACCATTAAGTAGTGAATCTTTGACTGGGTAGGTCATATTATTCTTTTGACAAAGACAAATTTTCATTTTATATGCATACTGTGGGTATATGCAGGTTATCCTACATCAAAGTGGTATCAGAACAGAATTGTGACTAAAACATTTGATATTAAAGCACAAAGAAATTATGTGTGAAAATTTATTTGAAAATAATTTAGAACAGAGTTATGCTCTGAAGGTGTGTATACAAGCAAATGGTGATAAAAGTAGGTAAGAGGAGATCAGATTCTAATGTGACAAATAGTAAGCACACAAAGATAAAGTATAGCAGGATATTGGGAGAATTTGCAAATGCAATGAAGCACAGAACAATACATTCAAGATGCAGGTGAATGGTGAAATAAGATCATGTAGTAGTCTTGAAGGTAGAAGCATAAGAAGTTGAGAAGATCGCAGTAACCTAGAGCAAGGAGTGCTCAATTAGTTCTGGAGGAAAGAACCATAGAAATGCTAAAATAATAAGCTCATAGGAGAGAAGGTTAGTGAGGTATATGTAGCAAGAAGGAGATTTGTTACTACAGAGGTATTGTTGCAGCTCATAAAGGCAATTCCACAAAGGATGTGGGTAGAATTGCTAAGGGATGAAGAAAGTTGGTAAGCATTTTTGAGTGGAAGAAGAGGTGGTCAGAACCTAGTATTTCATTTTTGATTGAAGTATAAGAGGACAATTATGTTCTTAGAATATACAAATGAGTTGAAGCCTAGAAAGAGTAGACAGAAGTTCTCTAAAGAGGTTCCAGAGATAGAGAACCAAGGGCTTGCCAAAAGACCAAGTATATAGGAAATCTTGGTGAGGTAAGTGGCAACAGGGAGGACTTGTTGTTGTAAAGGCTTTAATACAACTCATAGTAAGTGAGTGAGGAACTCATGAAGATATTGAAGAAGATGACTACTGATAGTCATAACAAAGATAATAGAGGTTCTGAGAAAGACCATAGCAGAAGGAAAGTGATGAAAGAGAATGCCAGGGCAAGTGGCAAGAGAATGAGTCAAGAGGTAATTGACAAGGAGATTCCAGAGTTAAAAGAATAACTCGATGCATTAAGGAGGATACTAGAGGAAAGCCAAAGACAAGGTTGGGCCTTGAGGAAAAATGCAGTGAATTGGCATAAGTTACAAAGAATACTACAACAGAGGCAAGTGAAGAGCCTGATGGAAGAACTCAGAGAAGCTAAGCTGGAAATGGAAGTGTCCATTTATGAAACAAAATCGGGTGAATTTCTGAGTCATGATGAAGGCTGGAGGTCCATGGAAGATCTTATGAATCATATGAAGGATTCATAATAGCAAGGAGATATGATGACTGAAGCATTAAGTGAGACCACAAGGTCTTATCTTTTTAAAACTGATAGTTGGTGTATGATTACAGGTATTGTAGAAGAAAAGAAACCTTTTGAAGGTGTCTTCAAAATAGATGAAGATCCATAAGTAAAAGGTGACAAAGAAAAATTCTCAAGAGAGGAAGAATTTGACTAGACACGGCAAGAAGAATCTATGGATGAGTTACTCAGTGAGAAAAGATAGTCATTTAAAGTTGTAATAGAGATGGAAGATCAGGATCTTATCCTAATGAAGAATGAAGGAATATTGTCTCAGATAGGTAATCTAATGAACTTGGTTAATTTTATTGATGAAGAACAAATCCAGGATAATATTAATGCAGATGGTGAGACAAGGATAGCTATAGAAGAAAGGTTACAGAGGGATAGCAAGGTATAAAGTATTGAGGAAGAAGGACATCTACAGAAAGATGATAAGGAAGAAGAATTTTATGCAAAAGATTTAGCAAAGGGAAAAAGGAAATATAGTGATTTGTCAATAACAAAGGAAGGTATGAAAAAATGTGTGAAATTTCCAAATTCTACTGGAATTGAAATTATTGACTCATATGGAAAATTAGACTTTGAAAGAAGGGAGTTGGAAAAGCAGAGGATATATACTCAGGATAGATTGATGAAAAATGAAGACAAAGAAATTGTCATGAATGGAAATCATAAGGAAAAGGAGATGGTAATGAAAGTTCAACAAATGGACATTGCAGAGGAAGGAGTTCACTACAGTGGACAAGAGCAGGAAGAAACCATTGAAGTAGATTGTGTGGACGAGAGAATAGTTGACAGTCTCATGAATTCTTTTGAGAATTCAAATCAGCATACTGATGTGCTAATAGAGGAGCAACATATTGATGTGTTGCCAAAGGAAGAAGAGGCATTGAGGACTTATGTTTTTATTTTAACAATTGTTTTATGAGTGCAGGTTTAGTTGCAGATGCTGGAGAAAATTTGGCACAAATGAGCAGCCAAATAAAAAGGAAAGAGGAAGATTTTGTGGAAGTGTTTAATCCATGGAACAGAAATGTTAGATTACTAGAGAGAATGCTGGAAAGTTAGGATTCTATGCAAAAAGAGGGTAACTATGAAAGGGTGGCAGAAAGAATCCAACAACTTCAAAGAGAAGATAATAAAGAATAGTTTGAAGAGTTAGTGGGCAACAGAAGCAACCTAAAGCAGGAAGGAAGAGATAGAAGTAAGTGGTAGAGTATGGACCAGCCCATGGATGTGCTGGAGATGGAGATTGAAGAGTTATGGTAGTTAATGATGAAGCAATCCATATGGAGGAGATTGACAGTAGTAGGAAGAATGATCAATTAGAACTTGAAACTGATTGACAAGGAGAAGAAGATGGAACATAAGACAACTGACATACAACAACAACAAAAGTGCAGAGCATTCATACAACTACAAACTAAAGCTTGGGACCCTGGAGGTTTCCTATCAACACGTGAAGGCACATGATCAGGAGATCATGAATGTTTTCTAATTTGGGAGTCTGATGCCAGAGAATTGACTCGAAACTATCATTATATTTTAGTAGACATAGGGGGTCTTGTATTTTCATGGAATTTGGATTCCTATGTATGTAGTTATTAATGCTTTGAGTGGTTAAAATAGAAATTAATTAGATAAGGTGAAGATATTTGTAAATGATCTCGAATGTAGGAGAACATGGGTGATTAATGATGATGAGAGAGTTAGAAATCAATTGTAAGTCTTGGACTAAAAAGTGGTTTCATGATTCGAGGAGTTAGAGAGGATTCCTAGGGATAAGTAGGAGTCAAAAGTCCACTTAGAGGATATTTAGGATTCAATTCAGTAGATTAAGGATCTAAACCACAATTAGTTCGACAGAACCTTTTGTATAAATGTAAGCCTAAAGGGCATAAAGAGGGAGTAGTTAGAGAATAGTTAGAAGAGTAGCTAGTGAGTCAAAGAGTCATATTGTAAGCCTATGGGAAAGAGAAGAAAGACCATTGATCAGAAAATCAAGTCAGAGAGAGGCTCTTGTGTAGATACTTGTTTATTAATACAGACAACTCGATTCAAAGTTTGTATAATGTGTACTGTGTAACTAAATTATAATATGTGTGTGACTAGAGTAATTCAATGTAACATACGTTGCAAGTACAGAGTCAGAAGGGAGGTCAGATATATAGAAGTGTAACAGAACAACTTCCAACTACGGTTGGGTAGACGTTGTTGAGGCAGCTCCACATTTGCGATTGTGGCTAGAGTTTTCTTGGAGATAACAATTCCAGCAAAAGGAATGTTGGATAGAATTGTTGTCAACAAGAGGTTCGAGGAGAGAACCATAGAGCTGTGTTTCGGCTTTGTAAATATAGGAGGAAGCCTTTAGTGTTACAGTGGAGGTGAAAGAGCATAAAGGTGCAAGTGGAGTTAAGTTAAGGAGAGAGTTGTGGTAGAACAATGAAGGACCAGAACCCTGAAGAGAGCAAGTCCATAGAAGGACATTGAAGAAATGACAGGAATCCAAAGTAAAGAGCAGCGGGGGTAGGAAAGAACAAATTCCTTTGATTTTAGTTGAAGTCCTACAATAAATCCTAATCACCAATCACCATAGTCAATGCTTACGTCATAGTCAACTACGGGATTAAGTGAGTGGATAAATTGTGTGCTAGTTGAAGGGCCATAGGTCGTAGGATCTAAAAGCTTCATCATCCAATGAATATCGTGCCATAAAGAGATCGAGCTTCAATGGCAAGGGTAAGCCCGAACTTCTATAGACCAAGTGTTTATAATTCCCATTTGGTTTCAAAAGACGTTAAAACATCGTGTAAGTGTTCCACCTGATATCATTATGGATCGTTAGATCAAGCGGATCTTGATAAATAGTTATAAAGCATCAGGAAAGTTTGTTGATTAGGAGGAAGTAGAACCATCGAATCGAGAGTCAGATCAACGGTGGAGATTGAAATGATAAAGAAATTGGAAAAGGTAGACTCAAAGAGGTTATAGGCGCTATTTCATTTTATTTGATGTTTGGTTGTGATTACATATCACATGCGAGAGGCGATGAAGTCACAGGATGGTTTTATGTGATATTGCGACAACCATTGATCTGGTGAATTAAATCAATGGTGGGGAAGGCAATCGCATATCGCAAGTCAAGAGTTACGAAGGCATGTTCTAACGATGGAGAAAGATTGTGATTGCAATAAAGGAAAGTATTGGTAATGTGCAAAGACCGAGGAGAAGGCGAAAAGGTATGGTTTATGTTTGTTGTGGAATACGTCTATTATGTAAACATTATAATAGAAATAAAGTGTCGATAGGGAATTTATGGGTAAGTGTGTGAATAACCATAGTTATAGAGTGGGTTTGGTTATATATGTGTGGGTTGAAGGATTGATTAAAGAATAGATGAAAGGTTGAGTTATAAAGTCTCGATAGAAAGGATTCAATGAAGGGCTAGACTGTGGTAAGTTCCAAAGCATTCCACATGAGATTTAATTAATGGGGCCTTAAACCATTAATTAGTGAATATTTGACTTGGTAGGTCATATTAGTTCCTCGGACAAAACATATTTTCATTTTATATGTATACTGTTGTTATATGCGGGTTTTCCTGCATCACTCTTTGCAGCAAGGTAGATGCGGTAGGGGAGTTGTATTACACCTAAATGAAAAACATTAGTTTAATCTCGAAGATGGTTTGGGGTAAGTCATAAACAACTTTTCAAAGTTATATAGTCTAGAAATTCTACTTCTTTTCGCATTTGAGAAAAGTTGTAGACATCTTCAGGTTTTTGGTGATTCAAAGGTGTTGGTTGACTAGTTCATGATGAAATCCACGTGCCACACAACACACTCAGAAGTATAATGGATGAATTTATGTTATCAAGTCTCATTTTGATTCCATTTCCTATCATCATACTTAGATGGAGTGGAACCATATTTCAGATCATTTATCGAAAGGAGGCACGCAATAGGTATTTGGTGTAAGGCAAGTGACAAAACTAAATGGATCAGAATCCTACCAATATTATCCTCGGTCTTTTTCTGAGGCTCGACTGGTATCCTCAGACATACAGGAATGATCTATGATTTTTTTTGCACAGTTGGATCTTCATAGACATACACATAGTGATGTTTTTTTTTTTATCGGCTCATACGTAGTACTTCAACACATTTATAGCTTCTACAGTCTCTTGCTTTTATACACAAAATTCTCCTATTGTATTTCTCATAGATGTACATGTATATATATAATAGTTTTGGTTGGTTTGGATAGTAGTGCCTGGTATGTGATGACAAATCAGCCAAGTTTTGACATGATGACGATGAACTATGCAACATGTAATTTACCTCACCCTTAATAATGAAAATTATGGTCCGCATGGGGTAGCTCAAGTGGCAGTTCCCGTGGAAATGAAGTCTCACCGAACCGGAAGTCTTGGGTTCAAATCTTGGGCTACCCTTCCCCATAGTGGGGTGTGTAATGGACACGAATATTGAAGAGTCCTACCAAGCTTACAAAAGAAAATTATGATTTTTCCTCGGGAAAAAATACATTACTATTTTAAAATGTCTAAAATAAACAGAAAAAATTAACTAGTTATATTTTAAAATGTGACTTTGAGATGTAAAGAGTTTCTTTATATTATTTTTCTAATTCTCATTGTGATTATATTCTTGTACTAAAACTCCAAATGATTCATTTAAAATTTATTTAATCATTTCTTAATAAATTTAAATATATTATATTTGAATATTTTATTACTAAAAATATAAAAAAATTAAACATATTTATAATGTATAATAAATTACTTTAATATTTAATTTTATAAGAACTTAATTTTTTAATAAAATTTATATGTAGTGTTCTTGGTGAAATAATTTTTTATTTAGAATTTCATGATTTTATAAGTTGTTTGAAAAATGACTAGGGTTGAGTCAATTTTATGATATTATAAATATTTATTGCAATCAATAAAACATTATTGTTTTTAATTATTATTATCCTTGAAAATACAAGTGTAGCCGCAACCTAAGTAGTTAGGTTCCCAACTAACAAAAAATAGTTATAATCACTTATGGTCCAAGAAAGGACATGGAAACAAAAAAGTAAAAATCCTCCATTTTTGTAGGGGATTCTTAATCCCTACTAACATACTGATCATGACTAGAGAGAAATGTCATGGGTGGAAGAAAATGACTTAAAATCAAAATTTTAGGAGAGAAAGGAAATATGGAAATGAAAACAAGATTCCAGTGGGAGATAAAGTTTGGACATGTGCAGATAAATATTTTAGCCAAAGTTAACAAGGTGTTATAAGGGCTTGAGGAGGTGAAACTATAAAAATTCTCGATTTGTTTCCTAACAGAAAAGGGATCTAGAGATGTAGTGGGACTTCTGATGCTATAGTTCATTAGTTGCGAGGAGTGTGGCACCACCTATTATATATTTTAGAGATTTATATAAGTATAGGGTTATTTGTTATATTGTGTAAGATTATGTAATCAAGATATTTTGTTTATTTCTGAGTAGGACGGTAGGAATAATTCCAAGTATTTAATGGGTGTATGTCTTTGGTTTAAAAAGTTAAATGGTTAACTCTTTAATAACTAACTTTGTGGGAGTGGCTATATACACGAAATTGTGGTTAACCACTTGAATTTTTTAGATATGTTTTCATGAAAAAGATATATAATATATATATCTTATATATATAATATATATATATATATATAATATAATATAATATATATATATATATATATATATATTCTCCCGTAAGTAAATAGACATATAAGGTAATGTTAGTGTAGTTATGGATTAACATTGAGATAAGGCCCCTAGGTTACCCCTTAGCCAATATGTAGTCTCTACTGAGTGACAAGTTGTTAAAAAATGTAGAAGTTTTGAAACTCAGAAACCAAGAGTCTTGAACTCTATTTTATTGTGTTATAACTATTCATAACTATATATGTGTATTTATATAAACATACATGTGACTAGATAGGAGAAGAAATATTACAAAAGTAACAAACCCTAGAAATAATATGTACAAAGATATAAGATAAATGGTTGAGACATAATAATATTATGTGGTACAACACATTCACAAATACCTACTAGCATAGAAAGAGTTGGTTGTGTAAAATTAGGAAGAAAGTAAAAGAACATAATCTAGAAAGCAATAAATGGTATAACATAGAAACTTTTCTTTTACAAGAAAAACCCAAATAAAAATATCACAATTATAGCTCATGATGAATATCAAGTACTAGTTGAGTTCATGTACAAATGTGTGAAATACTCAATGTATACTTAAACCAATACCAGTCCATATGCAGCCTCAACTGAGGCTTAACTATTTACAATCTTACAGTCATGAAACACCTTGAATAGTTGTTTATGGAAAATCTTTAAATGTAAACCTAACATCAAACTAAAATTGAAGTTGAGTACAATAGAAAATTTACAAAAGTATGTAACAACTCGAGTGAAAATTCCATGTAATAAAAGTTAATAAATGAAAAATAAGGCCACGGGTAAGGGACACTTATTCCAAGTTGAATGTTGGGAAAATATATCCTAGTGGGTATCATTGGATGTGTCTTTTGGCTAAAGAAATTGCCAAAGGTTAACGAAAAGGCATTAAAAGGAAAAATGCATTTTTGGCACATTTATTTATGAAAATAAGGGAAATTAGGAGAAAATTAAGGTGAAAGGTCACAAGCTACATGTGAGGAGGAAAATGAAGGAAAATAATGGAAAATGAAGAAAATAGAGGCCTCATTAATCAAAAGGATTCTAAGGATCAGTTGGCAACCTTTTGTCAGTTCAAGTTTGGAACTCACTCATTATTCCCTCTCTCTCACTCTTTGTCACTTAGAGTTTTCTTGCTAAACTCTAGCTTTGGATAAAGGAAGGAAAAACAAACAAAGCTAAAAGAAGGAAGGCAAGGATCAAGAAAGAAGAGCATGATTAGGCAGCTTCATCAAGAATCCTTATAGGTAACATTTTGCATGTGTGATTTCCCAGGTAGTTTGGACATGCATGGCTTTGCATGTTGGTTTATAGTTCTCTTGTTGTCAGTGGCATGGTTTTACCGACTTATGACAGTGGTTTTTAGCCTACCCTTGCCTTTTTCCAAATGCCATGGAATGTTGGGATGTTTATCTCATTTTTGAGCTTTAGTTTTCGAGATGGATTTTGAAATCCGAGGTGGAGGTGGTCTCAAGTTTCATTCCCAAAGGCCTAGGAATCCCTTCACCAATTTTGGTGGGATACACGGTAAATCCTGAGGGAGGAGACTCAATTTAGGGCCTAGTGATCTAGGTTTGGATTACTATAAATCCTGAGAAAATGGTCTCGATTTAGGGCATAGTGATCTTGTATTAGATTGTGGTAAAGCCTCAGAGACAAGGAGATGGAAAATTCCTCAAGGATAGTGATGGATTTCAAATGGCATTCCAAATTCTGTTCAATTGTGATTGGAGCACTGGTTTTGTTGTGATCATGGTTTGGTGAGGGTGGAGGTGGTTTAAACTCTGGATTCCCTTGGTTGTTCTTGGATTGGTTGTTATATGATATGCCACCTTCGTGCTCGGAATATGGAACATGGGTGACTTGATGTAGAGATATTTGGTTCAACCATTTCTATGGTCAGGGGGTCAGTGGAAGTCCCAAACCTAGTCGGATTTGCCTATGATTAATTAAAGTTAAGTTCTCTTACTTTTTCACTGATTTATATGTCGATTTAGTGGTTGTCATATCTATGATATCTATATGGTTTTATGTTGGTTATAAGTATGGTTAAATGACTAGTTCATGTAATGGTTATTTCATGTATTTACTTGTAATTGTTAAATAGATGGATGCATGACCTAATTGATGATATAAGAGTTCAATTGAGAAGGAGGTCATCATTTTGGTTATGTTTCATAAGTTCTTTCAATCATTTATGCTCTGTCTTGTATCCTAGACCTATAGGATGAATTGATGCCAAGTTTTTAATAGAATGTTTGTACCATTTGAGGATGCTTAGGCCTATCAGCATTGTTATCATGTCTTTGATGGATTCTGAAGGTTGTAGCAAGTTCTTGTTAAAGGCCAAGATTTTGGGTTAGAAAAGTGGCTCAAATCTCAGGGTCACTGGCGTAGGTCTGTTGAGAAAAGTCGACAATTGCTGGCACATAGGCCTATGAGAGTGACTTTGGGTTTCTAGATGGTGTCATGCCTATAGCATGAGAGTGACTAGGGGATAAAAGGCTTAAGTCATTAGCGGAACTTAGGGATAGTATGTGTGAATGGCTAACATGTCTCCTGAGGGTGTTGTGGCTGATGTGGATGGGTTTGCTTGATATGTTTTGTTGGTCCCATTTCCTTCAGGTCAACAAGGAAGTTGAATCCCTTAGTGTAGCCTCTCTTGTCACATGTTTACCCTAGCTGGAAAGTTTCTTGGGTGGACCTGGGAGGAGGGGGTGTTACAAATTGGTATTAGAGTGTGCTTGCACTCTCCTTGGGTGAAGTTACTTGGTCACACATGCATGTCAGTTACATGTGTGTCTCTTACACTTACATTCCATGCGCTTATTGCATTACATCATGTTGATCATGGTTAGAGTAAGGTTATCATGAGGAACTTGATGTGATTTTGTGGGATGCATCATCGAAAGTATATGACTGGTTGTATATGGTTATATGTCAATTACTTCTTGATCATATTTTACTTGAATACATCCTTGTATGTCAGGTGCATTCTTGAATGTTTTGATTGCATGTTTCAGTGTTATAGGTTGGTTACAGGAATTGATTGCTAATGCTTGACTACATGTGTTTATATGTATGTGTAGTTGATTAGGAATTTCTTATGCATTTTGATAGTTTCATGTGGCAATGTGTACAATGGAGTAATGGTTGCTATCATGTGTGAGGTCATAGCATGCATTGTTAATATGGCCTTGCATTGATGACTGGACCCTAGCTAGAATGATGTTTATGTGTTGACACATTTATTCGATATATGTCTATATGATGTTATGATTATGTTATACATGTATCATTCTAATTTGGTGATCTTGTAGACAAGGTATCTTCCCTGAATTATGCTAAGGTACTTTGGTTTATTGTGAGTTGGTTGAGCTAACATAGTATGCCTTGCAGGAAATAGATCAAATTGCTAGCAAGGTGGTACACTACATAGAATCTCCCTATGCATCAGATGGGTAGTGCAGTGTGGGGAATTATTCTGATTTGGAAGACACATTGAGAAACCTGACGGAAGAAATAAGGAGTTTCAAAGCAGAAAATGAAAAGATCATGTAGACACAAGAGAAACAAGAATAGGTGAATGTGATAATGCTTAAGATTTTGTTAGATTTGGAGCAAATAGGGACTGCTTCGGATCAGCCATGGACATGAGGATGGAACTAATGGGGCATATGGAAGTAGGTCTCCAAGTAGACACGGGTCAGATAGATTTGCCATGATCAGAGATGGCAGGTCGTTGGACACTCCAGATAGGAGAGGTGATCGACCTAGGTACTATTCCAAATCTGGTTCTGATAGGCATCATGATCATCATCATTATCATCCTTATAGGAGGAGTGATAAGATATCCTTTACAGATGAGTTTAAGAAAACAAAGCTACCTACCTTTGGTGGAGAGATGAAAAAATCATAGGATGTAGAAACATGGTTGCTTGTATGAAGAAATTCTTCCAATTACATGATTACTCAAAAAACATGAAAGCAAAGATGACCACTTTCAGTCTCAAGGTAAAGCGAATATTTGGTAGGAAGATGTGAAAAATGTGAAAGGTATACATGAGGAGGATTTGATTTGGCATGTATTTTAAAGGCTCTTTAAGAAGAAGTACTTGTCTGAGAGGTACTATGATGACAAAGACAAAGCATTTTATGAGTTGTGAATGGGTTCTATGATAGATGATGAGTATATTAGCAACTTTTTGGAGTTGTTGAGATATGTGCCTTACCTCAGGGAGGAGAAGACCAAAGTTTAGCGATTCAATAATGGACTACCAGTTGCATACAAAGATTGGATTGAGTTCAATGATCTTAGATCATTAGAGGAGGCTATCTCAAATTTCAAGCATTGTTATGAACAGTTGAAGCACAAAGTTGAGCCTAAGAATGACTTGAAAAGAAATGAGAAAGCTAAAGGAAAATGGACACCAAAGAGAGGGAGATCTCAAGATGGAAGTGAGAAAGGAAACATAGTTCCTTATAAGAGATTCAATACATATAAGAAGGGATGTGGGGAGAAGCAAGATGGAGCTGGTGGTGGGGAACCATTGCAATGTTGGATATTTAGTAACGAACATCCTAATAGGGAGTGTCTGTAGTATTAGAGTGGTGGTAGACTCCAGATCTACAATGATTAGGAGGAGAATATAATTTTTTATGTTGGTCATAACATTCCTTGGATCTATCCAGCTGTAGAGAATAGGAAGGTGGATAATTAGGCATCGATCATTGAGATGGAAGGTAAGATTTGTGATAAATTTGTTTCTCTTTTGATTGATCCTCGATTTAACTATAGTTATATTAATCCTGACCTGGTGGATAAGTGTGGTTTGAGAAAAGAAGTGCATGCATAATCTTGGTTGGTATAGTTTGCTACAGGTACTAAAAAGAGAGTTTACCATTGGAGAATAGATTGTTAATTTGAGTTAAATGGTATGCCTACAACAACACGTTCGAATATACTACAATTTGGTTCATATAATATGATTTTGGGTATGGGTTTGATATACCTTCGCAAAAAAAAAGTGGATTGCTTCGACAAGGCCATTAAGTGTGTGGGAGATAGTGGGGAAAAGAGGACTTTACAGGGGAAGAAGAAGCCTACATCAATGACGATGGTTATCCATATGTAGATTAAGCGTAGTTGTAGAAAACGTTGTGTGATGTTTGTAGTACACATTTCTAGTGCCAAGGGTAAGGAGGTTGAGGATTTCGATGTGTTGAGTAGGTACCCAGTTTTGTAGTAGTCTCAGGATGTATTCTCTGAGGACATTATAGAATTTCCACCTCACAAGGAGGTATAATTTTCTATTGAGTTGGTGCCAGGGGAAGCCCCAACATCAAAATCACCTTATAGGATGAGCAAACCAGAGTTGGTTGAATTAAAGTTGCAGCTGAAGGAAATGTTTCACAAGTGGTACATTAGGCTGAGTGCATCACCTTGGGGTGCATCAGTGTTTTTCATGAAGAAGAAAGATAGTACTCTCATATTGTGCATTGAATACATGCATCTGAACAAGGTAACGATCAAGAATAGGTACCCATTGATGAGGATTGATGATTTTTTTTATCAGTTGAAAGGAGCAATGGTGTTCTCTAATATCAACTTGAGATTGGGATACCATCAAGTATGCATCAAGAAAGAGGATATCTTGAAGACTTCGTTGAGGACCAAGTATGGGCATTATGAGTTTTTTGTTGTTCCATTCGGTTTGGCTAATGCTCCATCTACATTTATGTGTTTGATGAATAATGTGTTGTGTTCTTCTATGGACAAGTTTATTATTGTATTCATTGATGACATACTAGTATATTCTAAGAATGAGGAAGAACATGTTGAGCATTTAGCAATAGTGTTGATATTGCTAAGAGAGCATCAGTTGTATGCTAAACTTATCAAGTGCAACTTCTTTTAGACTGAGGTACATTACTTGGAGCATGTTGTCTCCAAGGATGGCATAGTAGTGGATCTAGAAGAGATAAGGGCCATCATGGAGTGTGAATCTCCTAAGAATTTGGATGAGGTGAGATCATTTATGGGAGTGGCAAGTGACAATAGGAAGGTCATCAAGGACTTCTCATGAATTTCATATCCTATCACGACATCGCAATAGAAATGTAAGAAGTTCAAATGGATAGAAGAATGTGAGGCTAGTTTTGAGCAGCTTAAGAAGTTGTTGACAAATGCACCAATGCTAAAGATTGTTAACTCAAACAAAGATTTTGTAGTATGTACAAATGCTTCCAATAAAGGACTTGGTGAAGTTATCATGCAAGAAGGGAAAATAGTGTGCTATGAGTCATGAAAATTGAATGAGCATGAGAAGAACTATCCAACGCATGATCTTGAGCTAGCATTCATTATACATGCATTGAAAATGTGGAGGAATTATATTCTTGGAAGGAGGTTTACATTGATGAGCGATCACAATGGGTTGAGGTATTTGTTTGATCAACCAAATCTAAATGTCGAGTAAGCTAGATGGTTGGCTACCCCTAGTGAGTTCAACCTCAAGATCAAATACATCAAAGGGAAGGAGAACCTGGTTGCGGATGCTCTTAGTAGGAAGGTACATGTAAATGATACAGTATCTATGAGCTATTATGGGGCAGAGTTACATGATAGGATCTTGTAGGCAGGACAACGGGATGCCAAATATATGGAGAGTATCCACAATTATAGCAGACTACAAGTGCAGGTGACTAGGATGCAGACTATTGTCTCACGGTAGTGGGTTTGGTGAGGTTTAGAGACAAGATCTATGTGTCAAATTTCAGTGAGCTTAAGAAGCTTAGCTTGAGGGAGTTTCACGCCAAGCCATACTCATGTCATTCAGGATATCAGAAGACATTGACAGTGGTAAATAAGTTCTACTGTTGGCTGAATCTGAAGAAGGAAGTGGAAGAGCTCATGCCTGGATGGTTTGATTTTCAACAGGTCAAGGAAGAATGTAAGTATCGAGGTGGTTTACAACAGCTTATAGTGATTCCAGAATGGAAATGGGAGGTCATTTTCATGGATTTCATCACAGGTCTTCCAAGGATAGTGAGGTAGCATGACTCTATTATGGTCGGGGTTGAGATTTTGACCAAGGTAGCTCACTTCATTCCAATAAAGAATGCATTTTCTACACTAAATGGTGTTCCAAAGAAGATTATGTTGGATAAGGATGGAAATTTCACTTCAAAGTTTTGGAAGGACCTATTTGTAGGCTTGGGTATAGAGTTTTCCTTCAACACAACTTATCATGCGATGACATCTGAATAGATAGAGAGGGTCAATAGGATCTTCGAGGATATGTTGAGGATGTACATGATGCACTAACAGATGAAATGGGAGGAGTATATTCCATTGGTTGAGATCACATACAACAATGGTTATCAAGAGTCATTGAGGATGAGTCCTTTCAAGGCATTGTATGGGCGGAGTTGTGATACTCCCATCTGCTAGAGTGATCCAGTGAACAGGGTACTTATTAGACTGGACATGGAGTAGGAAATGCAAGTTATAAAGAATAATATAAAGGCAACATAGGATAGAAAGAAAATTTATGCGGGTCAACACAAGGTGTTCATGGAGTTTCAGGTTGGGGAGCATGTGTATTTCTATGTCAAGACCACGAAAATACCTTTGAGGATTGGTTCATGTGCCAAGCCGGCACCACAATATTGCAAGCCTTTCAAGATCTTTAAGAGGATTGGACCAGTGGCATATTGACTTGCGCTGCCTCTAACGGTGAAATTCCATGATGTTTTCCATATTTCATTGCTTAAGAAGTATATAAAGTATGTTGATCATGTTATTGATTGGTCTGTATTGTAGGTGGAGTAAGAAGGAGACTTCCAACTGGAGCCTCAGTGCATATTGAAGTGAAAACATCTCTTGCTCAGTCACTGATTGTATATGGGTTGTATATCACTTACATGTTGATTTTATGGTGCCTATGTAAATCCTTGTATGTTAGATTACATTTTGACTATTTGGATTATATGTATTAGTCTTGTAATTTGATTACAAGGTTTGATCGCTTATGTTCGACTACATGCATTTATGCATACATTTAGCTGATTTGGCATTGCTTATGCATATCGTTGGTTGCATGTAGAAATGGGTACAATGGAGTAATGGTTTTTGTCATGCATGAGGTCATAGAATGCATTGTTGATATGACCTTGCATTGATGACTCGATCCTAGTTAAAGTGATGTTTATGTGTTACATTTATTTGTGTATGTCTATACGTTGTGATGATTATGTTATACATGTATCATGTTGATTTGGTGATATTGTAGACAAGGTATCCTCCCTGAGGTATACTGTGGTACATTGATTTATTGTGATTCGATTTATTTGATATATTATGTCTTGTAGAAAGAAATATCAAATGGCTAGCAAGATGGTTGAATACAGAGATTCTCCCTACGAATCTAAAGAGCAGTATGGTGTTAGGAACTCTTCCAACCTGGAAGTTACACTGAGAAGCCTAAAGAAGGAGATAAAGAGTTGTAAGGAAGATAATGACAGAATCATCCATTCATGAGAAAAGGTAGTAGAGGTGAATGCAGTAATACTTCAGACCTTGTCGCAGTGACAAGGGCCACAATGGACCGATCATGAGAAGGAAGATAAAACTAATGGGGCATATGGTAGTAGATCACATGGTGGTAATCGATCATATAGAGATGATACAATTATAGATGGAATATTTTTTGACACACCGAAGAGGAGAAGGGATAGACAAAAGTATGATTCTAGTTCTAATTCACATATGCACTATGATCATCATCATTATCATCCATATAGGAGGAATGATAGGGGATACTGGTTGGACAAGTTTAAGAAGGAAAAGCCACCTACTTTTGATATGTTGACATGGTGAATTTTCGTTATACCAACAAGGGGAACTAACCCGATCACAGACCCCAATTAGATCTGTTTTCATTTGGAGCGGCTAGTTCAAACGGGTTTTAAAGGACCTCATGAACTGTAATAGGTGTTGAAAAATTGCTTCTTGGAGGAAGATTTCAATTAATTCAACAACCAAAAAAGATAACCTATGTGTATCAAGTCCTATCTACACTACTTCTAACTACTCTAATCTAGTCATAATTATCCTAATATATCCTGCAGGAGAAAAATGAAAGGAGTTTAAACATCATATATAGATCCCATGTCCAAATGAATCAATTATTGGTCCACATAAGAACAAGGCTATATTAAATCCTAATCAAAATCCAATTACTTATACAGGAATATAAATTCCTTTCCATACAAATAACACTTGCAACTAATGTTTAACAAAGTCTGGAATCAATGACCTTTCATGAATTATCAATGCTATTGAATTACATTCAAATAACTAGGAATAACCATGAACTTCTAGTTATCAATATGCACAAAGCAAATCACATTTGTCTTTATACCAGCAACAACACATCGATTCTAAACATATGAGAGAAAAGGGAAATAAATCTGAAACAACATGCTCCTTCTTGAACCAAACAGTCCTTTTTATTCACAATAAATAAAAGTTGTTTTCTCCAAAAAAAAAGCCCTTCCCTCATCTATGGAGGTAATATTTATGCCTCTGGAGATGACCTTTGGCCTTCCCTTTCCCCTTTTCCTATTCTTTTCAATATGCAGATCAGAATACACAGATGTCGGACAATTAGGGTCACTGCTGACATGTAGAAGGCATGTCCTATCACTCGAGTGCTTCATTTCTTGGGGAAATGAATAGATGTTGATCAGAAGAGGATGACTATGTGTCATTTATTCATGATGAAACATGGGGAAGTTTCACTTTCGAAATACACAGGCAACGTGTGGAACTCGACCAAAACACCTAAGGCTACCTCTTTAAATGGCATATCCACATATATGGTCTCTCTAAATCTGCTCATGCATTTTTTTTTACTCGTCACCTGCCTTCTCTTGTTCCTCACCTACAGAGATAACCACATCAATCATATTTATGCAATTATGATGAAATGCTTAATAAACACAAATGTTGCCTTCATGGAGCACTTATAACATCAAAAGAACAAGGGTGAAAGAATTTCCCCTTGGTTTTTAACCCACACATTGATTAAGTCCCACAAGCGAAAATCAAATTTATACTAAAATTCATTGCATAACACTAAACTGGATGGTATTTCGGAAGGGGTTTATGTGGTAACTGACATTGTGAGGAAGGCTCCCAATTCCACTCTTCAAATGACATGTAGCAGGAAGGAAGAAAGAGGATACCTATTTTCGGGTGGGTATTCCTCGAGCTACTTGTTTACCCGAAATCTGCATGGACTGTTGGATCCAGAAAGGGTAGATCAATGGTGGAGGATTGGGGAGGTGGACCTGAAATGTATATGATTTGCGTTCAATAATCCCTTAGGATCCACAACATAAGCTTTCCCTTTGAAAAACCTCAACTTCAATTTTTTTCGAAAACACAAGAATATATGGGAAAACCCCCATCCGACCATTAGGCCAGACCTGAAATATTATATGCCTAGATCTATGATCATAAACAAGTCCGCCATATCATTCCTTTGTATATTGCATAAACCCTTGGGCTCCACCGATTGCAATAATTGATTGGGGAAAGAAGACTCGAAAT